>JAZGTJ010014749.1:0-13890 GCA_036877575.1 Botia almorhae
GGACAAAAAAAAAAACTTTCTTATACTGTGTTGGAAAACCTGAGCCCTGTGTATAGCACTTATTCACTGTTGTCTCTTATTGTAATCGAAGTTGCTTCCTGTCGCAACTTTGTAAGTCGCTTTGGATAAAAGCGTCAGCTAAATGACTAAATGTAAATGTTATGTTATTGTGGTATTTGTGTTGTGTGATGTCCGTTGTCCGTTTTTCAGCTCCACCATCTGGAATGGTTATGGATGGGAGGGCGGCCCGTGATGATTCTCCTGGCGCTGAAAAAATGTGTTTTTAATCTAGATTTGAACTGGGAGACTGTGTTTGAACCCTGAACAGTGTCGGGAAGGCTATTCCAAAGTTTAGGTGCTACGTATGAGAATGCTTTACCCCCTTTGGTGGATTTGTTTATTCTGGGAACTATTAGAAGTCCAGAGTTTTGGGATCTTAGAGAGTGGGATAGGTTGTAGAGTGACAGGAGCTTAGTTAGGTATGTAGGAGCTAAACCGTGTAAAGCTTTGTAAGTAATCAGCAGAACTTTATAGTCTATACGATACTTTATGGGTAGCCAGTGGAGAGGTTTTAAAATAGGGGTTATGTGATCGTATTTTCTTAAGTTAGTAAGCACCCTGGCGGCTGCATTTTGAACTAGCTGTAGTCTATTTAGTGATGATGCAGGACAACCACTGAGTCTACAGTAATCCAGTCTGTAGGTCATGAATGCATGAACTAGCTTTTCAGCATCAGCAAAACACAAAATATTTCATAGTTTGGCTATGTTTCTGAGATGGAAGAAGGCAGATTTTTTGACATTTGAAATATGATTTTCAAAAGACAGGTTACTGTCTAATATAACGCCTAGGTCTTTAACTGTATTTGCAAGGGTAACAGTGCAGCCTTATATTTGCAGATTGTAATCTGAAATATTACGTTTTTGGTCCAATAAGTACTACCTCCGTTTTATTTTAGTTTAAAAGTAGGAAATTATTTGTCATCCACTGTTTTATGTCTTGAATGCACTCTGACAGTTTAGATAATTGGAAGGTTTCATTTGGTCTGGAGGAAATATATAATTGAGTATCATCTGCATAGCAGTGGAAACTGATTCCGTGTTTTCTTATAATATTACCAAGGGGCAGCATGTATACAAAGAAGAGTATAGGCATTAAAACCGATCCTTGAGGTAATCCATAGTTTACTTGTGTTAGGTTTGAAGATTCCCCATTTAGATGGACAAATTGATGTCAGTCAGATAAGTAGGATTTAAACCATTTTAATTCCTGTCCCTGAATACCGGTGCAATTCAAGCGAACTAAAAGTATCTTGTGGTCTATAGTATCGAACGCAGCACTAAGGTCAAGCAGTACCAGTAGGGAGATGTTGCCTCGGTCTGAAGCTGTGAGCAGGTCATTTGTTATTTTGACCAATGCGGTTTCTGTGCTGTGATATGGCCTAAAGCCTGACAGAAAATTTTCAAGCATATAATTATTTTGTAAGAAGGAGCACAGCTGAGTAGACACTACTTTTTCCAGTATTTTAGACATGTATGGGAGGTTTGAAATCGGTCTGTAGTTTCCTAATTTATTGGGATCTAGGTTTGGTTGCTTTATAAGAGGTTTAATGACAGCCATCTTAAAAGGTCCTGGGACATGGCCTAGGGGTAGTGATGAATTAATAATATTATGAAATATTATGAAAATATTATAAAATATTATGATTAGTCATGCCCTTTGGCCTAGCAAATAGCCCATCAGTATTCCAGTCATTTATGAATGACATATTTCGAGATATGCTAGTGAAATGGGCCATTGTGTACATCAATGACTGTAGCGAAGAGTCAGACTGGTTTGGATCGATTTTCAGCAATTTATTAGAATGGTCGACAGGCAGAGTAGATATCAGCAAACATACACAGGGGAGGGAAAACACAAAAGTAATCATTATACAGGCCTGGGTTAAGACAGGCAGCAAACAATCAGTAGCGATCAGTGATGCGCGGGTCAATGTATAAACAACCTGAACCCGACCAACGTTTTCAACTAACCCTCCCGCAACTCGGGCCGCAAAAAAAAGAAGAAAATATTGTACCCCACCTGCTTCCTGGCCCGCATTTTTTTCAAATGGTGCGCTCGCTGACGTGGTGCGCTCAGAGGTGCGGCGGCGAGAGCAGGCAGTTCTTGAGGCGACCCATCATTTTCCATTTCAGCTGTCTAGATGCATAACACTGATGAATGCGATGTTTATGTTTCGACCCTGCTTAAAGAATTCATCAGCAGGTCAACTGCGAGAAGGCCCACTTTTGGAAAAGTGTGAAAGCCCTTAGGAGCGCAAACTGTTCTTTTTCTGAATGCTGATATAGCCTAGTGTTATGTAATAAAGGCTTGATTCATTCATTTATTTCGTTTCATTTTCCTAATTAAGATGCTGCATGTGTTTATCCAGTCTAATCGAAGTATGCGTCTCTCCCCCGACTTTCCCAACAAAAATCCCACCCCCTCTCACAAAATACATAAAACTGACATTACTGAGCTATATGCGTTTAAGAGTAACCTATTTAAATGATACAATGGCATTGCTCAGTTCAACGTGTTGGAAAATCTGGAATTTTGTCCCACGTCAGCATTTATTCAACAGTTAATAACGCTCAACATTCAAAAGGTAAATACGGATTTCCCACTTGTATTAGTAGGCTTAGGCTATTTCGCCACGTGGATGCCCAATTGAAGCTCTCACAAACACAAAATACAGGCATAGAATATGTTAATAAAGTCTTTATTAACGCATTTTAAACGAACAAAAACAGGCAGGCTAAACCAAAGACTGAGATATCTATAAATAAATGTTCACAAATACCCATGAAAGTAAAACTGAAAACTGAAACACACAGTAAACTTAACATGGGCTTAAAAAAGGCTAAAGGGTGCCACTTGTTGGTAAAAAAAAAAATAGCCTAATACAAGATAAATGCAAAATATTCATTTGTATAAATAAAATAGGCTGCATTGTTTAGCCTACACAAATATATTCATAAAACTAACACAGGAACCTAAATCAGATACAGTAAGCCTAACTTGGGCTTAAAAGGGCTATAAGGTGCCGTTGGTGGCCTAAAACAGAAGAATAGCCTACTTATTTTTAGCTTTCCTCGCGCTGTGTAGAAATAATATTGAATCAACCGTCCCTGGGTTCTCGCCTCTATGACACGACCTGCGAAGCTGAATGTGCGCTCACTGGCTGCACTTGATGCTGGAACACATTGTATTTCATAGAAAATTGTGTCTAGTACTATATAAATTACAAAGGTTTAATTGGCATCTTTATTTCAAACGACCCGACCGACCGCGGCCCGAATATCGAATATTAAAAATATTTTTGGATGACTCGTAACCGCGGGTAATTTTGAATCAACCCGCGCATCACTGGTAGCGATAACACAGTCCAAGATCAGGGCAGGCAGCAAACAATCAGTAAACCATAAACAATCCAGATCATACACGGAAGGCAGATAAACAATAGACAGGGAAAAACGCTCAGAAATGTAGCACATGGCAAATCAAGACTTCTCAAATAGGCAGGCGGCATCGGGGTCTACCACGGGGATGAGGGGTCGGCCAGATTTACGGATGATTCCAGTGGAACTAGGATATCACCTGTGTTAACCCACAACCTTTCCTCTGGGCCGTACCCCTCCACAGGGATTTTTCAAGGGATTTTTCTAGGGATTTTTCAAGAGCTCTATAGTGGCTGTAATGCCAGGGTGACCAGAACTAGGAGAGTCGTGGACTATGGTGATTAGACTCTTGCGAAAAGGTTCAGGTACAAAAGTCAGATTGATTGGGCATGTGGGAGTGGGAGGTTTCTGCCTGTTAGCTAAGTCGATCTCCATGGAAATGTCCCATTGAACAGGAGTTAGCAATAATTTTTCTGACATAATAGGTTTTTGGGTGGGGGGGTGGGTCTGTCTTCTGACTGACGAGAGAGAGAATAAGCTTTGGTATTCTTCGAGCCAGGATGGTAAAATCTGGTTTAAAAATAGAGCCTATCTAGTCTGCCGTGGATTGGGTCTTTTTGCAGAACGTAGGTACTCTAGATTCTTGTGGTCAGTTAAAACGATAAACGGGTGGGAAGCTCCTTCAAACCAGTTTCTCCAGTCCTCGAGGGCCAGTTTCATGGCCAACAATTCCCAGTTGCCCACATTGTAATTGCGTTCAGTTGGTGAGAGCTCACAAGAGAAGGCATATGGATGTAGTTTGGAAGGAGTGCCATGACGTTGTGATAGTATAGCACCCACTCCTGTGGGTCTACCTCTACTATAAACTGTAGATCGGGATTGGGGTGTTTCCCGATCGGGGTGCTCTAACATGTTGAATGTGGTCCTCCATGGAATTTGAGTAAATAAGAATGTAGTCAATATATATAACCCATTCCTTGAGCATATCTCTAAAAACATTGTCCATAAATGATTGAAAAACGGAGGGACTGTTAGCAAAGACAAAAGGCATCACTAGATATTTATAATGGCCAGAAGTGGTTGAGAAAGCAGTTTTCCACTCATCCCCCTTCTTATTCTTTACTAAATTATAGGTGCTGTGAAGATTGAGTTTAGTGTAAAACTTGGCCTGACGGAGTTGCCCTAAGGTGGCTGGTACTACAGACAGAGTATATTGGAATACAGGGTCTTAGGCCCCCATCCTCCTTCTTTACAAAGAAAAACCCGGCTGAGGTGGGAGAGTTAGGGAGATCTGCACCAGGCATTAGTTCAATGGAACAGTCAACTGAACGATGTGGGGGTAATTGGGAGGCCTTCCTTTGACTAAACCCCTCTAATAGATCATGATATTCTGTTGGAATAACACTGTTAGAGACTTGAGAGGTTATTTCTGGACTTGGGTAGCTAGTGGGATGACTGACCTTCTGAAGACATTAATAAAAGCAATTGGAGCCCCATCACTGTAGTTCTTTCTCTCTAAAAGATGACGGGTTTGTGCTGTCTCAACCAGGGTAGACCTAAAATTATAGCATGATTTGGAGAGGAAACAACACAGAATTGAATCTTTTCTTAATGCAGGATACCGACACACAGCTTGATGTTCTCAGTTTACTGGTGGTTCCACCCTCTCCTAGGGAATGCCCGTCTAACGCCTCCACTGTCAAGAAGCAATCAGAAGAAAACAAGAGAATATTATGTTTCTGAGCAAATTCCTTTGATATGAAGTTACTTGAGGCTCCTGAATCAATTAGAGCTACTGTTGCTAATGTCTGGTCTGCCATTGTTAGAGTGACTGGTAATGTAATATTTGAATTGGATGGTGTTGAGGTGGAAGTAACACTCACCAATAGTCGGTCGGGGTTAGGATGAACTTGGAATGAAGATTTGACGTGACCTGGGTTCCCACAATATAAACATAAATGATTCTGGATGTGCCGCGTCTGCTCCTCCTGAGTTAAGTGAGTGTACCCCAGTTGCATGGGTTCAGTCAGTGAGGGGTTACTCTGATACTGCATGGGAGACATAGCACTGGATCTGCGAGCACATATTAGACTATCCATTTGGATTGATAAATCGATGAACTCCCAGAGGTTCCTGCCCTCGTCCCTGCAGGCGAGTTTAGATTTTTGTTCTGAGTTTAGGCTCCTACGGAAAAGCAGTTTCAAGATATCTTCAACCCAGCTAGTTTAAGCTGCCAGGGTGCGAAAAGTTAATGCATATTCTGAAACAGTCAGTTTTTCCTGTGTTAGGGTTAATAATTGCTCACCAGGGCTCCTACCTCCTGCTGGGTGTTCAAATACTTTACGGAATCGTTGAAGGAAAAGTTCAAAAGTGGGAAAAACTAAACCATTCAACCTCCACACCGTTTCCCAGTCTAGCACCTTTCCGGTAAGAATAGAACAAACAAATGTTAGGGATATGGAACAATCCTACTAGAGTCAGTAGGTTATAGAGAGGGCTGTTGATTCACAAACAACAAGCACTGAAGCAAAAACCTTTACATTTGAAAGGTGAACCATCAAACTTTTCACGATAAGCTAATCGAGGGCTTACCAGAACTGAGGTGCTGGGTGACAGGGATAGTGGTGGTATATTAGCAGATGAGGCTGAAACCTGAGGTACGAGGCAAACTCACTGTATGGCCTTGACCACCGCCTTGACCACCTCCAGTCTATTTAATTGGTGTTGGTGCATGGCAAGTTGTGATGCTTGGATTGTTAACTCTGAGGACAGCTGCATGAGTGCTGCTGGATAGTGTGGTGGCGAAGTCTTATGTAGCGAAGAGTATGACTGGTTTGGATCCATTTGCAGCAATTTATTAGGATGGTCGACAGGCAGAGTAGATATCAGCAAACATACACAGCGGAGGCAAAACACAAGTAATCGTTATACAGGCGTGGGTCGAGACAGGCAGCAAACAATCAGTGGCGATAACAGTAGTGATAGCGATCAGTAAACCAGAAACAATCCAGATCATACACGGAAGTCAGATAAACAATAGACAGGGGAAAACGGTCAGAAATGATGCACATGGCAAATCAAGACTTCACAAATACTAAGCTTGAGAGTCCGGGTTAAATAGAAGATCATTAATCAGGAACAGGTGGCAAACAGGAAGTGATGAACACCAGGTAAGTGCATTCTTGGAGTTGGAGTTTGGATGGATGTTCAGCTAATACTCCGGTGATGGTTCCCTCTGGTGGCGCGGTGGAGAGGGGGCTGGAGCCTCCACCGTAACAATAACATACTAATTTACTCAGAGTCATTCGAGGACCATATAAAACATGAAAGAAGCTTTCTTAAAGGCTTAATCGATGATGTGAGTTTCAAATGTGAGTTTCACAGGACTTGTATCTCCTATTTAGGGTATGTTATCAGTCAAGAGGGGGTTGCCATGGACGACAAGAAAGTCCTTGCAGTAACAGACTGGCCTTTACCAAAAACAGTGAAGGGCCTCCAACGTTTTTAAGGTTTCAAAATTCTGGTCAATTAGCCTGGAATGATGAGGCAGCCAAGGCCTTCACTGAACTCAAGAACAGATTCACTTCCGCCCCAATTTTGCACCATCCCACTCCATGAACTTTCATTTATAGTAGAGGTAGATGCTTCCAATCATGGCGTGGGAGCCGTGCTGTCTCGGCACACAACACGGCACACCTCCTAAGATGTATCCTTGCGCTTATTTATCCCGTAAACTCTCACCAGCAGAACACAATTATGATGTGGGTATCCGTAAATTTTTAGCCATCAAGCTGACCTTAGAGGAATGGCGGCATGGACAAGAGGGGGCTGTTTTCCCTTTTACTGTCATCACAGACCATACAAATTTTGAAAATCTCCGAACTGCTAAGCGACTCAACCCCCGTCAGGCTTGATGGTCTCTGTTCTTCACACGCTTGAATTTTACAGTGACTTATTGCCCAGGCTCAAAAAATACTAAAGCTGATGCACTGTCTAGACAATTTGAAGCTCCACATGATAGTTCATCCTCTGAGAATATCATTCCCGAGAGAATATTAGTCACCCCAGTCCAATGGGACTTACAGGCCGAGATTCAGAATGCCAATGAACTTCAACCCCCATCTTCTGAATGTCCTGAAAACCTTTTGTTCCAGAGCCTCTGAGAAAGCGTGTACTCACTCAGGTTCATGAAAACCCTAGTTCTGGTCACCCAGGCATCAGCGTTACAGAACAACTCTTTAGAAATTGATACTGGTGGCCCACCCTCACATCCGGTATTATAACTTACATTCATAACTGCCGAATGTATTACTTACATTCATAACAAACCAAATTTTTAAGACTCCGAAACAACCCCACCACCCCTGGTCTCACATCGCAATCGACTTCATCACAGATCTCCCGAACTCCCAAGGCAACACTACAGTTCTCACTATTATAGATTCTCTAATGCCACCTACTTCCTCTACCCAAGAACCCTACCTCCCTGGAAACAGCTGAACTTTTTCTGCAACTACGTATTCCGATTCTGTGGCCTGCCTGATGATATCGTGTATCGTCACGGGTGTGGGCATCCTTCTTTAAAGGTTTGGGAAGTGAACATTAGCTTAACCTCCGGGTACCACCCACAATCCAACGGCCAGACTGAAAGACTCAATCAAGAGATTATCAGATTCCTGAGATCATATTGTAATCAGAGACAAACAGATTGGAACAGATATCTCATGTTTGCAGAATATGCAAAGAACTCAAGCCCCCTACTGGTATGACTCCCTTCAAGTGTGTCCTCAGGTTCCAGCCACCTCTATTTCCTTGGTCTGGTGAGCCTCCCGATCTTCCTGCCATCACGCCCTGTTTACAATGCAGCGAGGAGGTATGGGAGAGAGCGCACACCCACTTGCTACATGCAGTCAGACACCAGACGCAACAGGCCAATCATCACAGACGGCCCGGTCACAACTTCGCTCCCGGCCAGTGGGTGTGGCTCTCTACTAAATATCTTCATTTCATGTAACACTGCTCAAACCTGTCTATGGCAGTGGTTCTCAAACTGGGGGCCACCAGATGGCGCTAGGGGGGCCACATAGAAATTTCTAGTTTAGGAAATTATTTTAAAAGCTTTACCTGTATGCAATCAGGATTGTTCTTTGTAAAATATTATGTATTTAAAAAATAGAAGTATTTAAAAATTATATTTTTATTATACGCATTTTTAATATTCAACATCAGAGAAATAAGGCTACAAAGAGAATTGATGTTCTGGCATTGTATAAAGTCGTTTGTTTTTGGTATAATCCCAAATTCTAAAAGTTGAATAGAATTTGAGCCACAAATTCAGCCACATTTTCAGCCAAATTCAGACACAAATTCGTGTCATTTCAGCCACAAAAGGATTCACCTTAAACAAGGGGGCCTAGTACTGAAAAAGTTTGAGAACCACTGGTCTATGGACAGTAAGAAGCATTATCAAAGAAAGCTCTTATTTCATCCACGTACTGTTCACTCTCTCATCTGGAAGACGTAATAGAAGTCTTTGCTGTCACATCAGCAGTCTCGGAATCCGTTTCTTTATCCTAACTATTGACATACTAAACTCACGCTGAATAACATCCCCATTCTGACCACTTAATATAAATTATATATATTACATATACAAATAATATTGTGTGTGTGTGTGTGTGTGTGTATATGAAATGTCTGTATCCAGTATGCTATAACCGTGAATTGTCCTAGGTGCGATGCAGCAATTTTGCATTGTGACTGCCTTAATTAGGCTGTATGCAGTGATGCCAATGTGAAACTGTGGCAGGGCATACAATTGTCGTATTATTTTAATAATTTTTATAGCCTAATACTAATCTAAAGCATTAATGGGCAAACAAACCAAACAAAGTCTTGATCATCTAATCACAACCCTAATCCTAACCTTTATCTCTATACCATCTCCATACACCGGCCAACCCATCACTTCAATGCAACTTCACAGTTCAACCACTCTTACACCTACTCGGTTCGTTAGAAACCTCAGGGTGGTGTTTGATGACCAGCTGAAATTCACTTCACACTATTTCTTGGTCAAGCATGTATATGCGCTCTACAACATCAGGACAATCAGACCTTTTCTGTCTGAGCATGCAACACATCTCCTAGTCCAATCACAGGTAATATTAAGGCTGGACTACTGCAATGCCCTTCTGGCTGGCCTTTCAGCCAATGCAACCAAACCCCTGCAAATGATTCAGAATGCTGCAGCACATCTGGTCTACAATCAACCAAAAAGAGCCCATGTCACACCCCTACTGACCTTACTCCACTGGCTACCTGTAGCCACCCACTTCGGGTTGCAACCGAAGTGCCCTTGAGCAAGATAAAAGAGAAAACAAATAAAATAAAATTGGCTCACCACTCTAGTAAGTCAGATAAAAATAAAGAGGGGAATAACATATTCCTCTATATATGTTATTCCTCTATATGTAATACCTTACATATTTATACTCCAATGTGCTACACATTTATTCCTCATTAACCCTGTGCCATAATGCCCTTGAAGGGGCTTTATCCATTAACCAATGCAGAAGAATACATTTTCTGGCACAAAATGTAAGGAACCTGACAATCTTATGTTGGTTATTTGCTACCATTAACCCACAAATTTCATTATTTGTTCTTATAGCCTCTGCTAACGGTTCAATTATCAAGGCAATAGGAGGGACGAAAGAGGGCAGCCCTGTCTCATCCCTCTTCCAACCCTGAATGCGGAGGAGCTACATCCATTAGTGAGCACAGCACTAAGAGGTTCATTATACAATAACTTCACCCACTTAATAAATTGGTCACCAAGACCAATAATATAAAATAAGTAAGGCCAGTCGATGCGATCAAATGCCTTTATAGCATCTAGTGAGATCACAAGACCATCTATCGATTGCTGTTTAGATAATTGTATTACATTCAACAGGCGATGCATGTTATTGGCAGAGTTGCGTCCTGCAATAAAGCCTATTTGATCATCCTTTATTAGAGCAGGGAGAAGGCCTTCTAACCGTGTTGCTAGGATTTTAGAAAGAATCTTCAGATCTACAGTCAACAATGAAATACGTCGATATTGTAACGGTGAGGAAACGGTTGTGTTTGTGATAATGAACAATGGCAAGGAAACAGAACTAAGTTAACGATATTTAATGAAATGATACAATCAGGATTAAACACAAACAACAACCGTGCAACAAAAAGGGCGACAGCATGTGCAAACAGCAGTGAATAAATCAAAAGACAAACGACGACGATGAATGAACAAAACACGAAGCCAAGGCAGAGGTATCCAAAGGGTAATCCGATAGAGTAAATCCAAAAAAACAGTGAAGACACGAATGCATACTAGAAACTATGACAAAACCACAAACAACTCCAAAACACCAAACAATAACCCACGCCCACACTAACCAAACCAGGAACTTAAATAAACATAATAATCAAACAGACACAGGTGCAACCGATTAAACTAAAACAGGAAGTGACATAAAACACAGGGGACATAAACCAAAGTCATAATAAAAGTCCGCGCTCCTCACTAGTCGCGGAAGCCCGGCTTCGTAACATAACGCCCCCTCCCGGAAGGCGTGTCCTCACGCTGTACCCCGCAGCTGAAAACTAAGGGGCGCACTTGCGGAGACAGGGCAGAGCAGACTTGCGGAGCCAGGGTGGACCAGATCTCCGGAAAGAACATCACGGTGCTGTCTCCAAATTTCAAAGGAGAGCCATTTATCCCCAGCTCCCGCGCGACATTTAACACTCGCTGCTTATCTTGAAAGTTGTGAAACCTCACCAGGATGGGTCGCGGTCGCTGCGTAGAGGAAGGTTTGGGGGCAAAAGATCGGTGCACTCTCTCTAGCTTTACACGACCTGCTTTCGAAGTGATGCAAAGGGTTTTAGGAAGCCATGACTCGAAAAATCGCATAGGGTTGTCACGTTCCACGCCCTCAGATAACCCAACGATGCAGATATTCTTCCTTCTACCTCTATTTTCAAGATCATCCGCCCGTTCACCCATGTCATGTACGGGTTTCTCGAGGGACTGTATTTTAGCCTTGATTGGGGTTACCACGTCTTCAACAGCAGATATTCTAGTCTCTGTTTCCGTAATCCATTTTTCATGTTCATCTAGCTCAGAACGATGCATTTGTAACAACTGCGATATTAGGTCCATCTTTTCTCCCATGATCTTATTCGTATTAGCACTAGCAGCATCATTTCGCTCATCGGGTTGCTGGCAATCAGTGTATTTTTGCGTGGCATGCTTTCTGTTTGCCTTAAAAAGTAGTTATGTATACTCATAATGAAAAATGAAAGACATGAGAATGCGAAAGTTACAATATGCGGGTCGTAGTATTAGGAAACTCAACAAAGTGACACTAACGCTTAACTACACACAACCTCCCCTCAAGCCGCCATCTTAAAACCCCCAGCTACGGTCAGTTAATGAGTGACGTCTAATAGTTCCCCCACAACAAGGTACCAGATCACATTCTAAAACGTTTACCTACTCTGTTCATCCTTTCTCTAGTAAACAGAATACAATATCCACTTGTAAATGTAGCTTGTAGACTCGGCTTGTTGGTTCTTAGGACAAAATGTTTAATGCTCTCATCGCTTGTAAGTAGCTTTGGATAAAGGCATCTACTAAATGAATAAAGGAATTGTACCAAAATCCCAGATGGCCAGAGAGTTTCAACTATTATGAATTGTTAAAATATTAGTGTTCGGGATACTTTGAACTTGGAGACTGTAGTGCACAACATGAGTTTAGAAAAGCTAACTTTAATTATGTGATATAAATATCTATCTGCACTGTTACTTTCACCATTTCCAGTGACCTGTCAGCTGTGAAAATCAGGTGGAATTGAATTTTGCTGAGGAGGAACACTGAAGGATGTAACATTTTACTATAGTTTTACTATACATTTTACTATTGTGTAATAAATATACTAATATCACACTAGATGCTGTTAATCTACCTGAACTAAGACTGAAGATACTGTCGCACGAACAGGTGACAGTTCACAATTTAATTTCCATCTGGCTTAATAATTAAAGCTTAAATAACTTAATTTCAGTTGGTAAGAATGTTCCATGCATTAGGTCAAGTGCTATTTGCAATATACACTAGATACTAACTGCATTTCTTTGGCCCTGTAAAGCTGAATCTAATCTAATGACTTGCCTTGTAGGGAGAAACTGCTCAACAGAGCCACATCACTGAATAGTAAATATTTTCTATTTCTATGTGTGTATGATTGAAAATTTTTACAACATCAAAAGCTATTTTATCTAACAAAAACAAGAGATTGTAAATGTATTAATGAAGCATATATGTTGTTACTTAAAATTACGTAAAATATTTTTGGTGGCTTGTTAGTTTTTTAGTTTTTAGTTACAGCTTTACATTTTTACGCATTTGGCAGACGTAAAGCGACTTGCAGTTCATTTAAGTTATACATGCAAAACCACAGAGCAAAACCACAGAGCCTAGGAATCAGGTGCAGGTGCGGGTGCAGCACAGGAACCCGTAAACGTAAAGGCAACATTAAACAAACTGACACAAGACAGCAAACACAAGCGTATTAAAAAGGGGAGAAGAAGCTAAGCAGGTAACGAGGACAGACAGGTGTGGAAAATAAAAACAGTAAAACAGTAAGATTAATGAGGAAACAAAGGGGCGGGGTCAGAACACAAGACTGGAGAGCAGATGGCAAAATGTAAACAAACAAAGGCCATGCGCTTCCACAGATAACAAAGACCCAGAGCATGAGTTTAAATCTGGACTCCAAGAAACCAAGAAACAAGAACCAAAAAACAATAAGCCGCACCCTGACACACTGGATGGCAGGGGGGCAAAGAGCCTATGGGCAGGGTGAGAGAGGTCCTTTGGAACTCCTACAATGCGTTGGGCAGTTTTCACCACCCTTTGCAGCGCTTTCTGGGCTGAAACAGCCAGTCAGGATGCTCTCAATGGTGCATCGGTAGAAGTTCACCAGGATGTCGGAGGAGAGATGGTTCTTCCTTAAAGCCCTCAGAAAGAAGAAGCACTGGTGAGCCTTCTTGACTAGGCTGTAGCTGTTGGCAGTTCAGGAGAGATCATCGGAGATGTGGGTACCTAGGAATTTGAAGCTTGAAACACGGTCCACCACCTCTCCATTGATATGAATGGGTGCGTGTGTTCCACCTTTCTCCATCCTGATGTCCACAATGAGCTCCTTAGTCTTTGCAGTGTTGAGCAGCAGGTTGTTGCCAGCACACCACACAGCGAGACGGTCCACCTCTTCTCTATAAGCTGATTCATCATTGTTGTTGATGAGTCCAATCACCGTGGTGTCATCTGCAAACTTAATAATAGTGTTGGAACTATGTATAGGTTTACAGTCATAGGTGAAGAGAGAGAAGAGGAAGGGAC
>JAZGTJ010014750.1:0-13889 GCA_036877575.1 Botia almorhae
AGGGATCAGTAAACACATAATATAAGTGCAAGAGATAAGAGGTACAAAAGGACATTGATTGTAGAATATATAAAGAAAACGTTACTCAAGTGCTTTGCGGTGTGTTTGCTCGGTGGAGTCGCTGGGTCTTCACACGAGGAGGGATGCCGCGACCGCTGCCGCGGTGAAACTGAATGTTAAATGCGTCCCTGAGGCGCACGCTGATTGAGTTCAGCAGGACACGCCTTTACATTAACTGCAACAAAAGCTGCCGAAACTCACGCGGGGGGCGCGGGATCAAACGCGGCTTTCACGCGAGCGATTAGTGTGAACAAGGTAACAAAACCATACAAATATACTTTCTAACACTGCGCTTTAAACAACTACCGCCAAGTTTAACAATGATTTATTGTACAATAAATTGAGCAGGAGAAAAACACACATATCGATCTAGTCCAACCGCACCAGCGAAGACTCTCAGCACAGCAGAGTAGTGTTGCAAGATGTCAAAATCTGTAACCTCCCAGCTTCCAGTTGCATCAGCGAAGAAACTCGGCACAGCATTGGTAAGTACTGTGAAGACAGGAAAAAACAGGAATCTCTCTTGACTGTTACAGGTGAGTAGTGGAGCTTTCGACAAGGGAGAGACGGGAAGCGGGAAGACGGTACAGGAGGCGAGGCGGTGCGGGCGAGCAGATGGTTTGGCCACGAAGCGGAGACCACCAGGCCGGAGGGAGATGGGAGAGCAGGCAGACCCAGCAGCAGCAAACTCCAGGACGGAGGACAACAGGTGAGTGATCTGGGAAACTAGGGAAACACAAAGCACAAGACAACACAAGCAGCTGGAGCTATGGCACGAGACAGGACAACACAGATCTAAATAAACTAAACGCCAGCTCAGGCATTAAACAAAAGAATAAACACGAACGCTGACGCTGAAGACTAACTAGAAAATAAAATAAAAACAAAAATAAACAAACCAAAAGCAGAATGTCAAAAACTGTCTTCGCTGGTGCAACTGGAAGCTGCGAGGTTACAGATTTCGACATCTTGCAACACTACTCTGCTGTGCTGAGAGTCTTCGCTGGTGCGGTTGGGCTAACGATGGACTAGATGCATCTGTGTGTTTTTCTCCTGCTCAATTTATTGTACAATAAATCATTGTTAACTCACATTTGGATTGTCCAGTGTCATGGGACAACATTGTTAAACAGAAATTTTTCATAAACAATTATATGGCAATTTAATCAAGGTTAAACAAATAAAAAAGGTACATAATAGAGACAAAAAATGAATAAAGCTTGGCTTGCAGAATAATAAAGCTTGGCTTGCAGAATATTAGAGCTCTCTCTACAAAAGTACTTTTTGTTAATGATATGGTTACAGATCAAAACCTAAATGTGCTCTGCTTGACAGAAACATGGCTAAAACGGGATGATTACATTGAATGAGTCAATGCCCCAAAATTACTAATTAATTTTGCTTAATATAGCTTCATCTGGGGTAAAAAAAGCAGACTTTGTCATTTCTACTGTCTACAGGCCACCAGGGTACCACACAGACTTTATCAAGGAATTTGATAAGTAGTACTAGCTAGTAGTACTTGATAAGTAGTACTAGCCACCGATCAAGTCTTAATTGTTGGTGATTTTAACATCCACGTGGATAATGAAAAGGATGCATTGAGTTTGGCTTTCAAAGACATTTTGAACACTATTGGTGTCTCACAACACGTGTCAGGACCAACTCATTGCCGTAATCATACTTTAGATTTGATCCTGTCTTATGGTATTAATGTTGATGACATCAATATTGTGCAGCAGAGCGAAGACATTTCAGATCATTATCTGGTGTCCTGTAAAATACATTTACAGTCACCGAATTGCTATAAATACAGTAGAACAATAAATTCTACCACTAAAGATTATTTTATCAAAAACCTTCCTTTACTGTCTTTATTCCCTAACATAATGAATGACTCTGAAAACTTTGACAGCGCAACATAAAATGTTAATTTCCTATTTTCTAACACTTTAGACATACTTGCTCCTCTACAGTTTAGAAAGATTAGGGACAGCAGTCCAACACCGTGGTATAACCCTCTGAAAAGAACAGCCCGGAAAATGGAACGCAACTGGAAGCAAACAAAACTGGAGGTATTTTGGATAGCAGGAAAGGAGAATGTTTCAAATTATAGAAAGGCCTTAAAAAGCTCCAGATCTGCTTACTTTTCAAATCTTTCAGAAGAAAAATAAACACAACCCTATTTACATTAACAAAGCATCATCTGCCTCTGACAGTTGTCAATACCATAATAGTGATGATATGATTTCTTATATAACAAAATAGACACTGCAAGAGAAAAAATAATTAACATGCAACTGTCTTTAACACAAACAAATCAGATGGTGCATCATAACCTGCCCAAGGAGCAACTCCAGTCATTCTCTACTATAGATAGCGATGAACTGTCAAAAATAATCATAGCATCTAAATCAACAACATGTATGCTTGATCCTATACCTACCATGTTGCTGAAAGAGATGCTGACTGAAATTATAGACCCTCTACATAGTATTATTAATACAACATTGGTGTTGGGATATGTCCCTAAACCTTACAAACTGGCTGTTATCAGACCCCTTATTTAAAAACCACAGCTTGATCCCAGGGAACTAGTAAACTACAGACCCATCTCAAATTTACCCTTTATCTCCAAAATACTGGAAAAGGTGGTGTCTTCACAGATATGCCCTTTCCTGGAAAGAAATGTTATCTATGAAAATTTCCAGTCAGGATTCAGGCCATATCATACTACAGAGACTGCTCTCATCATAGTTACTAATGATCTGCTTTTGTCAGCCGATCCTGGCTGCACCTCTCTTCTAGTATTACTCGACCTTAGCACAGCCTTTGACACTATTGACCACAGCATTCTACTAAATAGGCTTGAAAACTACATTGGCATAAATGGAACTGCACTGGCATGGTTTAAATCATATTTATCTGACCAATTCCAGTTCTTGCTGTAAATGAAAAGGTCTTGTACCGATCACAAGTCCAATATGGAGTACCGCATGGCTCAGTTCTTGGGACCCTGGTTTTCACCTTATACATGCTACCTCTGAGAGCAATTATTAAGAGACATGAAGTTAGTTTCCATTGTTATGCTGATGATACTTAGCTATACATTTCTTCTAGGCCCAACGAGACTCATAAATTCACTAAACTAACAGATTGCATAGTTGATATCAAAATTTGGATGACTAGCAACTTTCTACTATTAAATTCAGATAAAACAGAAGTTTTACTTATTGGACAAAAACCCTCCACACGGAGCAACATAGAACACTGCCTTTCTCTGGATGGATGCTCTATAAAGCCGGCTTCATTAGCCAAAAATCTGGTGTCATTTTATTGATAACAATTTGTCCTTTGAAAGCCATATTTCCAATATTTGTAAAACTCTGTTTTTTTAGCTAAAAAATATATCAAAACTACGACACATGCTCTCGAAGCCAGACACTAAAAAATTAATTCATGCATTAATGACATTATGACTCGATTATTGCAACGCCCTACTTGGTGGCTGCCCAGCAAGATTAATCTAAAAACTCCAGATGGTTCAGAATGCAGCAGCCAGAGTTCTCACGAGAACGAACAAGTATGACCATATAAGCCCAGTTTTGTCAACTCTACACAGGCTGCCTATGAAGCATCGTATAAATTTCTGATTTCTAAAATTTCTAAAATCCTGATTATTACCTACAAGGCCCTGAATGGTTTAGCTTCTCAATACTTAAGCTAGCGCCTCTTCTATTATAGTCTTTCGCGTTCACTGTGATCTGAAATTTTGGCCAACTATTAGTACCCAGAATTTCAAAAACAAGTGCTGGTGGTAGATCCTTTTTGTATTTGGCACCCAAACTTTGTGTTGGCAGATACACTCTGTCATTTTAAATCTAGACTAAAGACTTAATCTTACCTACACATTGTCATATGGATTTATTACTTAAATCCTCAAGTGGTGGCCCACTTGGGGCCACCACTGCCGAAATAGCCACTTGGCACCGAACAGGTGAGCGTCACCGCCGAAATGAAAACTTGACACTGGAAAAATGGATGCCGCCGCCGCCACCGCCGCCGCCGCCACCGCCGCCGGAACAGACGCTTGACACCGGAGAGGTGGGCGCCACAGTCGACCAGACGCTTGACACTGGACAGGCGGGCACCACCAATGAAACAAACACTCTGAAACGAAAGCTGTCTGCTGGGTTCAGTGGTGGCCGGTTGTTCTGTTTTAAAAGCTAATGAAGAGAGAACCCATACACAGACAGTTTACAACAAAACAAGACTTTATTAAACAAAACTCACTCAAGGGGGATAAATCAAAGAACTAAACTAGATACCAAAACAAAGACAACAGGAAAACATTCAACATTCAACAACCGGCCCAAGACAGCAAACACAAGGGCATTAAATAGGGAAGGAACTAAGGAGGAAAGCAGGTAAAGGGAATTAACTAAAAATGGGATTCATGAGGAAACAAGGGGACGGGGGCTGAGAGCACATGGTCAATGTAAACAAAGGCCATGTGCTTCCACAGAGAACAAAGACCCAGAGCATGGAGAGTCCCAGAGAGTCCAGAATCTGACTCCAAGAACAAAGACCCGAATTTAAGTCAGGACCTAGACATCATGCTCTGACAAAAAACACAGGAACTGTCAGGGTCTTGGCAAGGGAACTAGGAACAACTTAAGGCAAGAATCCAGGACCCTGACATTGCCCCCCCAAGACAGCAAGCACAAGGGCATTAAATAGGGAAGGAACTAAGGAGGTTAATGAGGAAAAGCAAGTGAAGGGAATTAACTAAAAATGGGATTAACAAGGAAACAAGGGGGTGGGGGCGGACAGCACATGGCCAATGTAAACAAACGCCATGTGCTTCCACAGAGAACAATGACCCAAAGCATGAGTCGAGATCCTGACTCCAAGAAACAAGAACCAAGACCCGGATTAAGTCAGGATCTAGGCATCATGCTCTGACAAAAAACACAGGAACACATCTCATCTAAATAGTCAGCTGAATCTTTTAATTGAAATTATTTAAATCTGCATGACAACTTTGGATTTACCCTGCATGTTTATATTTGCTTTTGATGTCGGGTGCTCTGGCTTCAGGTAAACATATGGTGGCTGGTGCCTCTATTTTCACTTTCAGTACAATAGAATCTCAGATAACTAGGGCACTTTCAACAGGTGTCTCTGTGGGTGCATTACTGATGGGGAAAACCCCATCGGAGAGCATTGTTTTTTCCTGCAAATATGTCATCTCACAGTCACAAAATGTCCCTGCTTCAATCTGCAACCGAAACCTAACAATGTATGGACCTAGTCACATCCAAAGTCTGATCTAAAGCCTTATCACTCGATAAGCCTTATCACTATCTTCGAGCAATGTTTGGATGCATGTTTCTAATTTTAAAATGTTCTCTGTCAGCCTAAATATTTCCCTGTATTTATCACATATAAAACCCTCAATGAAAAACCCTCAACCCTTAAAATCAGTTAAGATTTAAAAATTGTCTACTAATTCCCATGCATAGAGGGCAATATTTCAATTGTGAGCATAAATTAACTTCACAACTTTGCATGGAAACAGTTTGTGTATTAAAATGTCTGATACTTGCAGAATTTTATTGGAGAAAACATTGGATTGTAATGGTTCTTAATTGGCTGTCAGCTAACATGTCAAACTAATAATCGAAGACTACAGATTTCGGTGTAGGATTCTAAACATTTGTTAGAATCATACAGTGTGCACCAAGCTTTAGATTTCTAGAAAGAAATATTTAACTATCTAGACACTTAAGTATTCAATGTTACTCAGTTTTCCTTTATGTATGTAAATATGTATGTATATAAACGTATGTATGTTTATGTCTGTCAAAAGAGTAGATGTTCAGCAGAGGTGATTGGAAAGATGTAAAATAATACTTTGATTTAAAAAAAAACATGAAACATAAAATTATTATTATGTCCTCTAAAGGGTAAGTATCTACAGCACACAGAAAACAGTTACCAAATGGGATCTAAAGTTTGACATCAACAAACTGATGAATACATTTAAATACATGACCGCCCACATTTTCAACATCAAGGACACCTATAGTATTCAAATGCATATCCTAATATTTTATGCAGCACTTCTGCATGACTGGATCATTTCATGATTCTGTCACCTTTTAATGCCATCTTTCAAAGAGGCTGTTATTAAATAATGGACATATGTAAACTATATTGAACCTAACAGCACCCTTGCAGCTCATGCATTAGTGTGGCAGCGCACTGTTTGTCATTTCACATGAACGTTTATATAGAAGTTATTAAGGCAAAGCAGCAAAAATTTAAATCTGTGGAAACACAGAAAGTGGAAAATGGTTATCAAACTTAAATCATGACTGTACTTGACACAAAAACGTTTGGCTTTAACTGTAATAAATATAAATTTTTGCAAATTTTTCCTAATGATGTGGAGTGCGAGACAAATATTTTTGTGGCCCATTCTTTAATTCATTGATGGTGCTGGGGATTTGTGGCGGTGTAATGCATTTGTCAAAAAAGTCTGCATCTGATTTTGTGACACATTTAATCAGCAGATCATTGGTTCTTTTTCTTAACTGACATCAGGCTGGCCCAATCACATCTTTAAACAACTCCCCTTTTGGGCTCTATGCGAGCATGCAGAATCAGTGTGCATCTGTCAAAACAGTAAGAGAGAGAAGAAATGCAAGGGAGGTGCAAAGAAATTGCGCAAAGAAAAGAAACAGGCCCTTCAGACTGACGCTGCTAAATGTGTCAAAATAGCGGATGTTTTCTGCCGCAGCAGGACCATTATCAGGTCCCATGGCTGATGATAATAGGACTGGGAGAGAAATGAGAAAAAGTGAGTGTAGAGCCTATGGACATTTACCAAAATGTCTGGGCTTATTTTTTGTTCCAGTCCCAACCTGAATAAGAACACAGGGTTTAGAAATGTATGTAAAGTGTGAATTGTCAAATCATGAATGGTAAATTATAAGCAGTGTAAAAGGTGAAACAGATAACTCAGGATTCTATTTACCCAGGGTTTGGAACAGCCCTGGGTGAACTATTTCAAGTGTGAAAAACTACTGTGATAAAGATTTTTAAAAACATTTCTGGAGAAATGTGATCTTGAAAAAAACTGTGCACTTCTTGTCAAAAGCCCAGGAAAATAATTGTCTTCACTAAATTTAATTAGAATATATTGCTTTATAAACACAGATGTTGTGTTTGCTATCTCAGGAAACAGCAGTTAAAATTCTTTTTCATTCTACGCTCATAATCTGTTAAGACATCTGTGAAATAGCATCAGAAATGACACGTTGCTCATGCAAATGAGTTCTCTTATTGGAGCCTGCCAGCTCAATATAATCCCTTCTCTTACCACTCCAAGCATCCACAAACCCTCCAATTAGATGATGCTTTGATGATAAAGTGGCAACAAAGCGATGCATCCAATTAGCTCCAGAATATATGTTAGTATATGAAAAAAGATTGATCATATTGTTACGTGTCCGGACTCTTATTTTGAAGTTTTCAGTTTGTGTCTGGTTTTCACTGTTTTCACACACTTCCTGTTTCGTCATCACCTGTTCACCATTGATTAACTGTGCTATTTAAGTTCCCTTGTTCTGTGTTCAGATGGTTGGCTATTGTTGTATTCTGGTTTCATTGTGGATTGCCCTGAATTGCTCTTCGTTCTTGTACCTCGGATTATCTTTTGTATCACACTGTTGTCGCATATGTTGTTAACCTCATCATTTATACAGTTAGTGTTTGTTTGTCTTATTTTGCGTTTATTAAATATCGTTTATCTAGTTTCTCGTTTTTGCCACCGCTAACACTAACCCGTAACAGAATAACCGACCACATTCAACAACAGCGCAGCAGAATTTTTTTTTTTTACTTTTAAAAACACCTTTTTTCCCCTGTCAACATGTACTCGTGGCCACGCCAGAATGGGAGACTTATGGAGACTTATGTCCAGGACTTTTTGGATTGTGTGTATGACACTCCACACGAGGACCTGGCAGTTTTGGATATATTTTGGTACGGCCTGGACCTTATGTTTCAAATCATTATCCCACAGCCCAATCGCACATGGGCTATTAGGGAGTACATTAACTGACCGCTTCGGAGCTTATGCTGGAAGAGGTGGATCTCAGTCCCAGGGCTCCAGGTGTGGAGATTATTAGCCCGGAACTCGACCAGCCAGCACCCTGCGAGATGCAGCAGCAGCCTGTTTTACCTCGTCACTCTGCCCCACAGGCTCTGTTGGGCTCCTCCTTCCCTCAAGACCCCCTTCAGTGCTCCCCTTCAGGATCTTCGCCTTCACCTCGGTCACCGAAGCCATCCGCTCCACCTCGGCCCTTGGGACCCTCGTCGTCACCCTGGCTCGTCTGCAATCAGCCTCCGCCTTGGGCTCTGCTGCCCTCTCCGCCACCATCGGTCGGTTTCATGGAGTCGTCGGCCTCCCCTCCAGCATGGTTCCTCCCTCCGTCGTCTCCACCGTGGGATACCTGGCTGCGTTCTTGTCTCCGCCCTGGCTCCTCAAGTCTCCGCCCTGGCTCTTACTGCCATCGGTGGTGCTTATACGGCGTGAGACATGTCTTCCGAGAGGGGGCCGTTATGTTCTGTGTCAGGGCTCTTACTTTAAAGTATTCAGTTTGTGTCTGGTTTTCACTGTTTTCACGCATATCCTGTTTGTAATCATCATCACCTGTTCACCGCTGATTAGCTGTGCTATTTAAGTTCCCTGGCTCTGTGTACTTTGTACATTTAAACAATTTCTAAATGACAATTTCTGATAACCACATTAAATTCAAGTTTGTTCTATAGCACTTTTCATACTTTTGCATTGTTGCAAAGCAGGTGTACAGAAAACACACTAATAATAATAGAAATATTAAATAATTATTTTACATTTATGCATTTGGCAGAAGCTTTTATTCAAAGTGACTTACAGTTCATTCAAGTCACATACATTTTGTCAGTGCATGTGCTCCCTGGAAATCAAACCCAAGACCTTTGTCAGCGCAATGCTCTATTAGCTGAGCTACAGGAACACAGAAACAATTACAGTATATAGAAGAAAGAAACCATAAATAATGAACATTTATGAAATACTTAATATTATATACATGTACAATACATTATTATTTATCAAAAAGTGAGTACTAACAAGCATATCCATAAATGGTAGTGTTAAAGATTTATATAAGGACAAAACAGCTTACTCAGAAGGTACAGTATATAGCATGGTGTCACAGGGTCTATTCTTAGTCTTTTGTGTACAGGCTGAGAATTGGTTTGGTGTCCGTTCATTGGAGTTTCCCGGATCCTCATGAGATCATGGGAAGAACCATCTCTCTGATTCCTTTACTCCCCTCAAGGAAGAGTTTTGCTGCCAGTGGCAGAGAGAGGTATTGTTGTTACCTGCAGTGCGTGAGTGGGGTGTTTGCCTATGCCCAAATGTTGGTTATGTATGTAACAAGAACGTTTATGCAGGAAACAAAACACTGCGTCTCGTTGCCATGCCTCACAGGCGCCTGTCTACATCTGCTTCATAGAAAGCAGCTGATGACACACTCTGCAAGTGCTGTAATATACTTGCAGGTGGACCTGATGCACATCAAGCACTGCCATGGGCACGTCACATCGGAGGTGTTCTCTATACCGTCAAACCAGACACAGTGTCTTGTTCTCTTTCTCAGGGAATCAATGTTACATATGTGACCTAGAGACGTTTCTTGTATTTCCCTGGATCACAGAGAGAGAAAAGTAAAAACAAATAGGAAGAAAGATGAGAGAGAAGCATGTGTAACGAAGACGCAGAGGACCCATATGCAGTGTATTTAATGCAAAAACAGACAGGCAGAGGTCAAACACAACAGCAACGTTTCTAACAGAGACAAGGCAAAAATCACAACGATAAATGAGCAAGGGTCGGGGCAGGCAGCAAACAATCTAAAAACCAGAAACAATCCAAAATCAAAACCAGAAAACCAGCCGGGAAAGTAATCACTCTGAAATGCACGCTAGAAGGACAATACAAGACATCGAGTCCTAGCGTTAGTGTGTTTTAATAGTCCCAGTTCAGATCACGTGTGCCAAACAGGAAGTAGCCCCGGTGTCTGCTGGAAAATGTAGTTCAGGGAGGAGTCAATACTCCGGTGAAGGTTCTCTCTGCTGTCGCGGATGAGGAGGGGCGGGAGCCTTCTCCGTAACAGCATGCCTGTCCAGATGGTGGTTGAGAAGTTTAGAGTGGTGAGGGGGCAGTCTCAAACCTTTCAGAAATACATCCTGCTTAGGTCTAGGTCCTTACCTGATATATTACCAAAAACATTTAACCGTTTCCATAGTATAAATTAAGCATGTCTATACAATGGAGCTGCACACACGCTCAGGGACATTTATGTTGTTCATTTTTCTGCACTATACTGTACATTCTCCAGTATCTAGTGCCAAATGCTCTTTAGCTTAGCCCCTTCTGCTCCATGCGCTCTGCTTTTCTCTCACCAAAGACATACTGCATAAAGATCATTAATATAAAGAGCTGATAAGATAGCACTTATTTTAACACTAGTTCTGCAAAAATAGTAAGTGGGTAAATATATTGACAATAGAATGATAGAATGGTAATTTGTAAACAAATTTTATGTTATCAGGAAGTTATTACACTATCAGGTTTTATTGTGTTTATGGGAAAATTAATACAGAAATACTTTTGCTGCATGTTTACTGCAGTGTTACAGCAAAAATATTTCTGTATTGACTTTGCCATAAACGCCATAAACCATAAACACAATAAGAATGGTAAAATTCACAAATTACCATTCTATTATTTACATTGTATTGCAAGCAAAGGCAGAACTGAGGATCAGGCTTCAGGGAGACCATCTGGCAGCATGCATATAGGCATAAACAGGCCGCCACTGTTGGAGTTTCCCTATCAAAGAGCATTGGAACTGTTCTTAAAAAAATCAAGAAAAATCAAATGTTCTCATGCTGCACGCTTTGCCACTGAAACAAATATATTGTGTGTCATACTGTGGCAGTTTAAATATCTTATGAAATTTGTTTTGACATTCTTTAGCAAGTTGCCTGTGTGTGGGTGCACATGGTCAAACCTGGAGGTGTGGAAGGAGGTGTGGTCCATGGGAAACTCACCTATGGGTGATGCCCCTTCCTCTTGTGGAAATAGGCCTGCCACCACAGCTGGAAAAAATCCTTAAGGAAACACTAAAATAGCATGAGTAGTCCCACATGAAACAGATAATGATACTGATATGAAACAGATACTTAATTGAAAAGTCACACTCAGACTTTAAAATATGCTGGTGATGCCTTGAGAACCCATAGCCCTGTGTAAAAGGACCATCTGTTCTGTCTTTAATGCCATCTTTTGACCTAATTCAAGGCTGTGTAAGTGATTATATGCATGCTTGCCTTCTTGATGTGGCAAGATCAGTGACCTCCATGTGGGTTGGAAGTGACAACCATGAAAAGCCATGGTACATAAAAAAATGTACCTGAAATTGATGGTATACTTATGCAAATCCAGCCACCATCCTAAAATTCCAGAGTGCCAAAATCATTGAATGACAGTAAATTCAGTTTAATTAAATTCTATTTATTTAGCACTTTTTTACAATGTTGCATTGTTTTAAAGCAACTTTATATAAAAAATAAAACACAGAAAACAGAAAAATTGTCAAGCATGTACCACACGGAAAACAGAATATATGTTGTTATTCCAATTTTTTACTGTTCATTATAAGATGTTTATTATTAAAACTAATAAGGGATATTAGGTGTGTAGTTGGTTTATAAATAAAGAGTTGACAGAACCAATAAAAACTACCACACATTTGGACCATTTTAATAACTTGACATGCTTTAGAAATATTTGTCATTACATGTTAAGGTTTGTACCTCTCTCAGTGGTCTACGAGAGTGTAATGTTTTCAGATTGCCTACTAAAACAGTATGTACTTCGGAGCCTATGTAACAAGGTAATTAACATGATAGATGATATGTATCATATTAAGCAAGATATGCCGTTCCAGCCAACATGGAGATGGCGCATAGACAGGGATACAAGGGATAACCCTAACCCTAAATTAAATGACATAAATTAGATGAATGGTACATGTGGCTTTTATATTACAGTATACAGCATTTTGTATTACAGCACACCTACACTTTAGCAGACTGCTACCTATTACATTGGGCTACATTTGTCAAAGGTTTGGCATTGTTCTTATTTAGAGTGCCGCTTCACAGCAGAAACTGAAATGGAGAGTTTGTATGGTTTACATAACATGTCTGACAATGCCCATCTGTGCCTTTATTGGCACAAACTATATAAGACTGGGGTCCATTATGGGCTCATTTAGCATTTACTTTTGAGTCATACAATCAGAACATTCTCAATGATCAAGAGTACACAAGGTTTACCCTTGCAAGTTGCAAAAACCTTCCAATTGCAGAAAGCCCCTCTTCTGTATGTAAAAAAAATACTTCACCTAATTGCCTTTCAGCAGATGGCGATTTGGTAAATCCTGAGTGCAGAATGCCATCAAGTGTGATGAGGTCACTACATTGAGGGAGGGAGTTGTAAGAAAGTAACAGCTATGAAAATAACTACAGAGCTATCCATAGTATAGCAGAGCACATAGACAAATGACTATTGGCCAGTTATCATGATAAAGCAATTGTAATAAATAAAATCATTTGTTAAAATTCATCATGAAATTCAAAAGAGAGAAATATAAATTTATAAACTTTATATACACATATATAGATTAACACATTTGTTGTATCAGATCTAGGAAATGAACAATGTTATTACTCTTGGTCAGTATTTTAAGACAAAAACTAAACTTTTTTCTCCTCTTTGACAAACTCACACCATTTTCTCCCTGTTGGAAAAATGTTTCAAGAAAAAATTATCAAGAAAAAGTGCCTGTTCATGAACATGCCAAACCTGTATGTTAATTAAGTTCTCTGTACGTCACTCACTAAACGTTGTGTCGGTGTAGTTACAAAGGTTCGACTTTGGGAGACTGATCACTTAGCATTTTTTTAAAAACGCCTATGAAAATTTGCCTTAAAAATATGCGCCAATAGGAATTCTGTGCATATGATTCTGGTTGCAGTTGGTACCTCTCTCCCTTGCACTGCCACGATCTCTGTCTCATTATAATTGAGCCCATGCTGCTGCAGCAGTCGTTAGGGGTTTGTGTTCTCACTGTGAGAACATCCAACGCGACATTGTGGTCACGGATGTCTTCTGTAAGAAGCAAAGAACCACCACCACAGACCATGGTGGGTTACGTGGGTTACAACCAATACTAGACCTGCCCATCCTTAATTCGAACTCTTCACAGACTTCCTTTCAGGATGTTCACGCAGAAGCACATTCTGACGTGTGTGCAACATCTAGATTGTTTTGTGGCTATAGACCTGAAGGACGCATACTTTCATTCCCTTTTTTACWTTTACATTTACATTTACATTTAGTCATTTAGCTGACGCTTTTATCCAAAGCGACTTACAAATGAGGAAAGGAAGCAACTTCGATTACAATAAGAGACAACATTGAATAAGTGCTATACACATGGCTCAGCTTTTTCAACACAGTATAAGAAAGGTTTTTCTTTTCTTTTTTTTTTTTTTCACGTAGAAGTGGGGGTGAGTTAGTAAATTAGTCACGGAAGAAGAGACGAAAAGGATGAGTTTTTAGTTGTTTCTTAAAAATGGCTAATGACTCGGCCATTCTGATGGAGATATGGAGTTCATTCCACCAACCGGGCAGAGTGAAA
>JAZGTJ010014751.1:0-13889 GCA_036877575.1 Botia almorhae
AGCCACAGTCAACTGAAACATTAATGTAGACATTGCCCTCTAAATGATTAGAACCTGTATTCATAATTCAGTTCAATTCTGAATCCAGTAATTTCTCTTATAAAACTGAAAATTTTCAAATTCCACAATTTATTTAAGAATACATTCATTCATTTTATGTTGTTTTTGTAAATCCTTTTTTAAATGTAAACTATTTATGGATTAATTCATTTATAAATTATTTTTGTTTACACTTTTATTGCCAATTAAAATATCCAAAACAAATTACTTTCTGTCAGTTTTTAGTTTAATCAATTAATTTGTACACCAATGTATTAATGCCTATTTTGTTTGTACAATGAATTATTTACTGAAAGGTTTTATTACTTTGACCATGTCCCTTTTACTCTTCAGCAAGATTTTGGAGTACATGGTTGTACGTTTTCTCCCAGCTGAAAAGTTGGCTGCTCAAAACGTAAACGCGTTTTAATAAGGCATCTCAGCGTTTACCGTTGGGTAATGTCTTACCAATACTTGTCAATGAAAAAAAAATGAGTTAAAAGAATGTATTTTGATATTATTTTGGAATAAAACACTGCACCTTTAAAAGCAGGCAAATGGAACACAACTTTTACTGAACATATATGGAGGAACATACGTTATTATGTGTCGAAGCTAAAAAGCACAAACAGCCCTTTGGCTTTGAGAAAGTGCTCAGGACAGTAAAGGAGGTGTATTAGAGGCCTCTGTACTAGAGGTGTATTATGTGGGGGGGTGTCTGTGGTACAGATGGTGCTCACACAGATCACTAGGTTTTCGGGTCAGAATGAAGTTCCAGCAGACGACTTTTACTCCTCACATCTCTGTGAGGTCTCGCTGGAGCTGCTGACAGTAAATGAAGCACACTGGATGTTCTCTGTCCTGCAGGTGCCCACTGATGTGGAGAAATGTCAGGATCGTGTGGAGTGCTTCAACGCTGACCTGAAGGCTGACTGGGACCGCTGGCAGAACAACAAGCGGCAGGACTTCAGACAGCTGCTGATGGGCATGGCTGACAAAAACATCCAACACTACGAGAAGGTGAGAGATGGAGAACTGAGGTAAAGCAGCAAGCAGAAACAGAGAAATGTAATCTTTGACCTGATTTTAATTCAGGATCCATTTAATCCATTAAATATGTGAGGAATGGTTTGTATAACTTTACAGACCCACTGACGTGCTGTGGAATATGCAGCTTTATTCAGTGCATTGACATCATTTCCACTGGAATCTAACAGGAAGTCAGAGTGGAACATATTGAGCCGCACGTGGTGGGGCCAGCGGGACACCTCAGATTTAATGAGGAGCTAAAGATACATGATAAAAGTCATTGATCTGTATAGGTGTAAGTGAGAGACTGTATATTTTTAATGCTTTTATCTTGTAAATGCAAATGTTGTCAATGCTTTGAGGCACATTTTTATAGATTTTTTATAAGCTAACATATTCATGCTAAAAGTGAAGAAACTTTTATTTAACTTTAACTTTTTTATTATAACTTATTTGAAGAAAGTTTTTATTTCATGGAGACTTTAAATATTCACCGTTTAGATAGCATGACTGTTGTCTTAAAATAGCTCAGCTGTGTTTGGAAGGATTTAACCTGGAATTTTCACATTGTAGTTCTGCTGTTATGCCAAACACTGACACGGTGCTGCAAAATTCCTCAATTTTGCCGCACTCTTCAAAAACTCAATGGGAAGAAGATGAGAAATTAAATCATAATTGTACATGTGTTCAAGTTGTTTTAAAGAACAACGCTCGTCACTTTCTTGTGTTTCTTTTCCTCCACAGTGCCTTGCAGCGTGGGAGTCCTTGATTCCGTTGTTACAAGACAAACAGGAAGCAAAAGGCGAGACGAACTGAGCATGAATTTCATCCATTCTGTCTGCAGCTGGTAAGGTCGAGAGGTCATGACCCTGTGAGCAGGCTGCTGTTGGACCTATTCATCATGGTGAAAAATGTAATGGGGTATATATCCAGGGAAGGGACCCTACTGGAGTGGACAAGCTATGAGAATTCCTGTATTTAGAAGTTTCTGTATTTGAGAACCACCCCTTTCTTTCTGACGGTTTGTGGACGGGGAATCTGTCATTTCTTCTATTGTTTCAAGCCTGAGCTGGACCGTGGTTCTGGTGGTTCTGGGAGGAGAGGGAAGAGGTCTTCTGTGATGTCAACAAATTTGTCATATAAATTTGTAATCGTTTTGTAAATGTTTTGAAGCTGCCGGTTCAAAGGAACAAAGACGTCTGTCAGTGTTTTCATATTTTGTGTTTCTGAATTCATGAAAAATCTGTGGAAGGTTTGCCAACATTCCTTTTGCCAAAGATGTAGAACTGAAGCTCGAGATCTCATTTTTAAACATCTGCATTTTTCCATAACAACTTCGGACAATGTCAATTGCCTGAAATGGCAGCTGCCACGTTATACTCTGAATTAAGGTCACTTTGAGTTAAAATGAACTGTTTCCTACACTTGACCTCATTAAATATTTATGATAAATTCATTTGCAATGTTTTTTAATTTTTAACTTTTCATAAATGCACAATTTATGAAACGTTTGTGGTAAATATGACATACAATGTAGATGCAAAATGTCTGTTGATCTCTACTGGCACATTAATAGAACATTAATATTTAAAAAATGTGACAATTTACTTTTTCAATTTACAATTCACTCAAATTCCATTTCAAATTTTCTTCAATTGCAGAATGTTGACATTTTTATACAATAGAGTGAAGGTGAATTGTGCTATTAAGCTCTAAAATGACACGTGAGCACTATGAAAGCTGTCCATACGGATTGTGTGCTATTCAAGAGAATAGAGTTACCAGGATTACCATGTCACTAGTCAAACGTTACTAGTCAAATGTTACTAGTCAAACGTTACTAGTCAAATGTTACTAGTCAAATGGAAATTGTTGTAGATACAGCTTCAAGACATACATGAAACATTGTGTGTGTAATGTACAGTAGAGTGAACAAACTGAGATACAATATGGACTGAATTAATCAAATAGTCAATTTGTTAAACATCAGAGAACATAAAAAAAATTGAATGGACAAAAACAATTCAAATGTACGAAAATAGCATTTATCTGATTGTGCCTTTCAGCTGCATTATTCTTTGTTTGAATAATGGTTCTCATATATCGTGAAGTTAATTCCAAAATTAATAGAATACAAGCATTAAAGAAACTGTAATTTTATCATCATAATTTTATCATTCGGTAGACAGTAAAATGATCAGTGAATAACAACAGTGTCATGAGTTTATCACAACAGGCTGTCTTGCGTGTGGGTTCAGGACACTGTGCACAAACGTATGGATTAATGATTTCATGTTGCTTGACGTGTTGTTGGAATTTTGCTTCCCAAGTCCCCATTTACTGTCATTGCATGTAAAAACAGTTTAGACATAATGCATCATTTCATCCCTTCTGTTGCTCACAGTTAAATAAAGTAAATTATTGTAGAATTTTACATTTTAATAAAAAATGAAATTTTTTATTCCTTTAATTGTCAACCCAACCAAAAACAGGGTCACACTTTCTGTACAACATTCTTGATGCCAAGTGTCGGGACCACCTTTACTTTTTCAATTTTTCAATATTGCAGCATGATACAAAAGTTGTTTAATTCATTTCTTTTTCTCCATCTTCACTCAGTACCCCATAATGACAATGTGAAAACTGAGTTTTAGAAATGTCTGTACATTTATTAAAAAGAAAGGCACAGATCTGAGATAGGCTACAAAAAATGTAAAAAGTAAATACACTGAAGGTTCTACTGACCTCCATAATTCTCAGATGGAAGTAGTTCATCTAGCAGAGTAGCTAGAAGGGAATCTCTCCTCAGTTCAAAACACATGAAAGCCGCTTGGAGTTATGCTTAGAGAGGCATATAATTAAACCGTTCCATTAAATGAACATATTAAACTGACTTTCTTCAGAGCAAGTCAGAAAGATGCAGATTCAAAATGATGCCATAACCATGCTTTTCAATAAAACAAATACAGCATGTTTTGTTGTTTAAAGAATATCTTGTACAATTATGAGTACATACACACACACACACACACACACACACAGAGAGAGAGAGGGGTGGGTGAAAAGTTACTAGACATTAAAAATGGGTAATAAAGTCCATATTTCTAATACAAATTTATTAAAAACAAATAGTACATGAACTTTAGTACATAGGAAAATAAAAGCAAATCTTTAAATTTCAATGTAAACGCCGGTGCTGTCAACCAGTTTCCTCAAACGGCCGGAGATGGAAGTCGTTTGGGATATTTCCATCATGACTCCAGTGATACTGCAAGTTCTACAGCCAATTTTTAATGCCTAGTTACTTTTCACTCTCCCTTTATAATATTATTTGTACAGCTCTGGTAATTTTGCAGTGGTCTCTTACTCTTTATAGGCATGTGTTTAAATAAAATGAACGTGTTTGTTTTATTCTATAAACTAGTGTCAGAATTTCTCTCAAAAATAAACATATTGTCATTTAGAGCATTTATTTGCACAAGATACCTCTGTTCAAAAAAAGCAGTGTTTTCAGACCTCAAATAATGCAAAAACAAGTTCATGCAAATTATAGTATAACACTTCCAATACTTATGTTTTAACTAACGTTTTAATACAAATGTCTTTTTTTCTAGCCTTGCACAACTTCAGCTCTGCTTCTAGGAGCGTGTTTTGAACTGTCCTCGCCGTGCACCTCACCCCAGCCGCCTTTTGCCATTCTTTTTGTAGGTCACTTGATGTCATTCTACGTTTTTTGACTGACATTCCAATAAGTTGGCGGTGATCTCGGTCAGTGGAGAGTTGTTTTTGCCCTCTGCTGGTCTGTAGTTGTGTTGTCCCAAATGCCCAAATACAGCTTGGTTTTGTTCTTATGAACTGCTGTTACTGACATTTTAAGAATGGAAGCAATCTGACCAATCTCACTGTATCCCTCTGCTAGTAAAGCCAGAATCGAACTCTTCCTCACTCTAAACTTTTCAACTCCTTTGGCTTGGTCAACAGTTATTATTTAACAATAGTTATTATAACAGTTATTATACATTTATTAGTTTTGAGGTTCTGCTATCACTGTTTTTGCCATCCAGCTGGTCCTGTTGCAAGAGGATAGTGATGACCACACTATGTTTTCTATATTTTTTCTTGTTAAATAATATTTGGTTCATGTGATCACTTAATCAGTACTTCATGAAGCCGAATGAGATGTTCCTGTGTTTTTATCAGTTCAGTGAACCCTTTATTCATAAACCTACTATAAACCTAGCATGCTTAATTAGTCTTGTACATCTCACACATATTATTTGCAATAATAACTTTAACATGTCTGACATTTGTTTTGTGTTATATTATTATTATTATTTAATATGTAAAGCTGCTTTGAAGCAACGTAACATTGTATAAAGCGCTATATAAATAAAATTGAACTGAATTGTTGTAATTCATCAGACACTGGAGTGAAATGGCTGCCATAAATACAGAGATGCTGATTTAAGAAACATTTGGAGTGGTCTCTTATGTATATCACACACACATATACAAATATTTGATATATGTGTGTATGTTGGCCTCCCTCACTCTCTCTCTGGGTGAGAGAAAGCAAAAGACGACCAATAAAAATGAGACCATAAAAGAACAACTTTCTTAGAGTGAATAATCACACCAGTAGGCCGGAAGTAGACTGATCACACATATTACATAATTTCTTTGTGTCATGTTGTTGGGATAGTCTTATCAGTTTATAAAAAATGATGTATTTTATAATCACGTTATTTTCTGAGAGATATGTCATGTACGTGTCTCCTTTGCTGGGTTTGTTGCATTTATGTCCCTTTAATTATCTCATATTCACTGTCTTGCTGTGCAGCATCCTACAACACTACATGAACACCAAAATCAAAAGGGTTAAAAACAATTATTTCTATATTAATTTCTATATTAGATTTTAAAGGAATCCAAGGGATTTACTTGACTCACCTGTTCTTTCTTACTGTAGAAGAACAGTAAATATGCTGGACAGCACAAAAACAGAATCCAGGACAACTATTTGGAGAGCAGTGTCAAAAAATGAGCTAGCCACCTGGGCACAGAGGGCGCAATGTATTCAAGCGAGAACATTATGAAAACCATACAATCAGTAACTAATTCCTCTGCTCCTGTTGATGTTTCAGGTTTAACAGTGCTTAAACACAGTTAATGAAGCTGCTGGTGTCATTCTGCTATGAGGAAGTTATTCACAGATAAACTATGCTCACACACACACACTCACACGTTTAGTTATTTCAATTAGTTAAACAGCTTGCAAAGAATAAATTGTCCTGTCTATATCTATGCACCTATTCACTGTTGCCTCTTACTGTAATTGAAGTTGCTTCCTTGTCCTCATTTGTAAGTCGCTTTGGATAAAGGCGTCAGCTAAATGACTAAATGTAAATTGCCAGTGTCTGGTAAGACCAGCCCTGGTGATACAACACCTGTTGGGTTTGTATGAATTAGTCAAACCTGAAAATAAGACACAAGTGAAAAATACATATTGCTTCTAAAATGCCCTCAGAGAAACTTAACAAATAAAAACATGCTATTTATGTGATACAAAATCAAGGAAGAAATACCATTTTTGAATGTTTTATTTTTAATGAGAAAATAATTATATATGGGTGTAAAAGCGAGACTTCACAATGACTATAAAACAGTATAAGCAGAATATTAATATAGAATAACTGGTTAACATGTCAACAGAGGGCATTTGAAAGCATGATTGCATCATCACATCCTTATCGATATCCATTGATTTTGACCAAAGGCAAACAGAACACTCATATATGATTGTTTTTACATTTACAGTAAAAAAAAAACACTACTTAAGCTGTAAAACAAACAACACATTTATGATTTAAAGGCAGTTTTCCACACTGACAGATCTATTGCAATAGATGCACTATTTAAATCAGCTGCGTGCACACAGGACCTGGATCAGACAAATTCTTGACTGCTTGACCAAACGTCTACAGTGTGATTATAGTTCAGTATAGTATAGTATTTTATCAAGTGTAAAATGTATCGCCACATCTGTTTTATTAAGAGCTCATTAACAACTGCAACATTAACTCATTTTTAATGATTCATTCTTCCTCTCAAATCTTATATTTACAGAAAGTTTGGCCACCGTCCTATGCAGTAGCATCCTATTGTGTTACAGATTTGAACGATTTGACATTTTTTATAATTCATGATGTAAAAATGATCATTTTAGTCCATTGTTTAGACATTATTGTACACAAGCACAGCATCTTTAGGAAAACTAAAGCTGACATTGCATTTAATGTGATCGCTATAATGTTCAAGATGCAGAACTTGTCAGCATCATGGTCAATATTCTGAGTACTCTGTGGTAGTAATGTTGCCTCTTAAACCAAATGTCTCTCAAATACACACAACACTGTATATAATATATGAATAAATGTGCAGTAATAATACTTAACACCAGTTGCTTTTCCAAAATTATTTTCCATGTACAGAAACACTGTATGTATCTCACGGCTCACACAAAAATAATTTTCCCTTACAAAATTCAAAGTATTTGCTCACCAACCATAGTTATATCACATATCTCATATCAACTGTAGTCATATATCAAAGAATCTTGAGTATTGGAGTAAAAATCTAATACTCTGCTTTAAAATTGTCACGCATCAAATTAAATAAACACTTCAGAAAGTCAGTATCCACAGACCCATTAAATAAAGTTGATGCACCTTTCCAAACATTAGTTTGTAGGTGTAACTGTATGTCACCCTCACACTGTAGTAATACAACTGTTAAGAGTTTCAGAAAGTTTCTAGTTTTTTTGCCTCCAGTCAAGAATCATTTGAGAGGTTATGCATTACTATATACCACTATAATTCAGAGACTACAAATGCGTATATATAAAACAACAGCAGTCTATTAAATACTTTCATGTGATATACATTAGGTTACAAAAAACAATTTGTTAAACAATGCGCTTTAGATTGTCTTCATCTGTGATGGACAAATCAGGCCAAGGGCAAAAAAATGACGTCATAGATTAAATGTACTGAACATAAAATATTTGTGCTCCAAGATTTCTGATTTTTGACTGGTGTCCTCTAGATGCTTGTTCTTTCAATGGAGCTTGTTTTAGAACACATTTAAGAACAGGGAAGGAACAACAAATTCATAAAATCATAAAAAAAACATGACAGGCATGTATATGTTCATATAAATGAAGTAACAAAAGTAAATTCTAATAACACATATACAAACTCTGCTTATAATAGCCTAAGAAATGCCATTGAAAAATGTTCACCTTCTAGAATATCGTGTTTAATATTAAGGAAAGATCAGTATGATAAGATGAATATGTGTATATTTAAATTATTCATCTCAATAACATCTCAAAAAAATACTGTAATGACCTGTTTATTTTTGTATTGTTATATTTCATTTTTGCATTATAGTCACCTATTTTACTCTGTTGTCCTCTGAATGTGGCATTATCCACTTTAATTCCACTGGCTTTCAAACACATTACACATACACACACACACACACACACACACACACACACACACACACAATCGGTTAGCCATTCTGTATAACAAAACATAAACGTCACCAAACAATCCACATCCTTTAACCAACCGTTAACTGTTCTTAAAAAGATCAATGCTGCATCTGAAAAGACCAACTTCCAGCCAAACACAGAATAAGATTGTGGTCCAGAAAATCTCAGTTTGAAGGTACCCATCCAACAGTTTCGGCATATAAATATGAATTTATAAGAATAAACAGAGTGCAATTTCAAAAAACCATGACTGTCAGTAACCATTTAAGTGATTGTGTGCTCATCCATCCATCATCCATACCACTAATCCTTACTGGGGTCATGGGGAGTGCTGATACCTACCCAAATGTCTTGGGCCGAGGGCTAACACAGACACACACATTCACATACAAGCAATGTAGAATTTAGAAACTGTTGTCACTGAAGGAAACCCACAATACAACATGCAAACTCCACACAGAAAGGCACTCTGTTTGGCCAGCATTCAAATCAAGGACCTTCTTGCCAAGTGGCAACAGTTCTATGCACTGAACCCATTTTTAGATCAATAATACTTATAGTTAAAAGTGATAATAGTGTAGTTCAGCTTTCCTCAAAAAGGTTTATTGAGCAGAACTATCATCTCAAGATCAGGGCTATTCCTGACTTTATATAAATGGCACCAATCTTGAAAAAATCACATACCCATAGTCGAAATGTGAATAATCTCATGTAGAGATCATGAGATCTAAACTGAAATCACACTATGCTTCTGCTATTAAAGCCGACTAAATCATTTCCCTTTCTTTCTCTATAGCCACACATTTTAATTTCCATTAAATGCAATGTGACCCCCCCACACTGAATAATCAGGTTATTGGTTAAATCACAACTTGAGCTTTTAAAATCCTGAAAGTCACTCTCATGTGTCTATGCACATTCTCCATTTTCTCTAAATGCATCAGTAAAAAATGAAAATATTTGGATATTAGAAACATAAAGCATTACAGCGTCTCTGGATGACCTTGTCTTTGCTTGGAGCTCTCAAGAGTCTGTCCACTTTTCAGGCAAAACTTCAGCGAGGTGTGAACAGCTGTTAGGGTTTGAATTCCTAATAAACTTGCATTTATCCTGTTGCATATTTTTCTTCTGGGTTTCTCTCATTCCTGTTTTTGTTTCATTTATTCTTCCTCTTCCTCTTCCTCAGCTTCTTCCTGGTTGACATACATGCCAGCTTCCCATCGGAGGGCCATGTTACTTTTTCTGCGAGTGACACGTGTTGCCTCCAAGACCTGAACACAAAAAGATATGAATCAATGTGTGTTTTGTGACTGCAATGGATATAAGTTATCGTATAGCTACACAATTTAAAGGTGAATTCAGAAGCTCTACTAGCCAAAACATGTATAAAGTTAAAAGTATATTACTTATTAATCAGTATTTCATATTCAAAAATGACATGCACTCTGTTTCCCCTACCATCATCTTTCATTCTGCTGCTCTGATGTTTTATACATTAAAGTAATATAAATCATATTAATCCCTCACAGCCTTGTTTTCATTAAATATGGCATCGATTGTATTTTGACTGTGGTCTAAAAGATACTGATTACTGACAATACTTAACAAAATCATGCATTAGAAGATTCCTATTGAGTCTTATAGAGTTTTATTTACTTTAGTTAGGATTTACATGCACACCAAATAATGATTTTTATGTAGACTTCCATTCTGGGTACAACATATTGGGTCCTGTTTTGAAAACAGGTCTGTAGGTTTAGATACACATTTCACAACACACAATACAGGCCTGAGTGCAAGCACAGCACCAAAACAGAAATAATAAATAAGAAATGGGAGCAGTCATGCTGTTTCAAAACATCTTTCATCAAGTGTCACGCTCACACGCGCCATTTTGCCCCTTATTCCAATGAACCTAAATGTCCAATCCAAAAGTCAGAAATAACCTTTTCATATTGAGTATTATTGATCTGTAAAATACAAAATGACATTAAGGTTTAAAAAATATGACTTGAGGTGATACAGGAGGAAAATGGACATTGTTCACAGTTCAAGTGTCATTGAGTGAATATTAATAATTCATGCTATTTTGGGTTAGTCTAAAGACTGTATAGGTGCAAATACTTTGAACACTTTAAAGCATGGATCCATTCGTGCATGATATTGAATGTTGTGATGATATGATGCATGTAAAAATGCATCAAACAGGATCTTGTGAATGCTTTTCAAATGTCAAAATATTTGGCACCACTACAACCCAATCCAAAAATAAACATGCAATAACACAAATGAGCGTACAATGAACTTTAAAGCAAGCATTGTACAAGTACCTCTGCTGTAACTGAGTGGATGTACTGACCAGAAGAAAAGAGGAAAAATTCATGTGAAACAGGCTGTGGTTTTTCGTAAGCTGAAAACCTTCCATATTAATAACTTTGCTCTTTCATACTTAGAACAAGACTCAATTCGGCTTGCTAATAGCAACATTAACATGACGGTTTCAATGACTGTGTGCTTAACTTTCTAACAATTGCACTGTCCATATTTGCCACAGACCTCAGAATTTCACATTTAGTAACAACTGTAGGTGTTTGGTAACTGAGCTCAGAACTGTAACCCATAAATACATTGATTTAGTTTTAGGTTCAAATCTATCACCATGTGTAAGGGATACAAGTGTTAGTGTATTTTCTAAGTCTTGTAACTGGTATCCATTTCTTTAAAATTACCCCTTTTAATCCCCCATTGGCCTCCCTGCTGATTTTTCACAATCAGAAAGTGGCCAATCAGAAGTGGCCCCAATTTGGTTATTTATAGTTCTGTGTATTAATATAATAATAGAATATGACTATAGCAAATGAGAGTCCTTTCAGCAAAAAACTTTGCCTTTTTATTTATTCTCCACATAATAGTTTTACATTTATGTGGGCTCTTAAAGAAAACAATATTACAAAAGGTCACAAACGCAAAAAGACTGTGGTTGACATGAAACACTATCCTGAATAGACATCTGATGAGGTTTTATCACATGGTCTTTATGATTTTGGTTTATAAATGAGCTGGAAGGTCCCTCTTTTTCTTACTTGGCATGAGATGAAAGGGAACTGTCATAGTAATGGTATTTTTAGCAGTAGGAATCACATGCCACTTCCAAATGTAAACATGTTACAGGTGAAGATTCATGTTTGATTGTGTCTGTCTAAGATTATATATGCCTGTTTAGATTATAGCTTATAGATATGATTATAGATGTTAGACTAGTGTATATCTTAAAGAGTTCCCAGTAAAAGTATAGTCGAGAGGAATTCTTATTTAATGGTATCCTATCATTTATTTAATCATATCATCATATCCATGTAATATACTCACGCTATTGTCCTCTGCTTTCTCTCTGCGCTTGACTTTGTGCGTCTCATAGTCCTCCATCAGGGTCTGCATGAAATTCTTGGGTCTCTGGCTGGAATCATCACTGCTCAAATCAGACAATGGCGAAGGCAGTGCTCCATCTGAGGGGCATGGTGATGCCGGTGGCACTGTACGAATCTTTTCAATTTTACCTACAAACACAGACACAATACAATGCAGTTATTTACTGTGAGCCAAATTTGGGTAAACTGGACATATTCTTGACAGGATTCGACACTCTTTTAAACATAGTCATAAATTTAATCAATCATTAATATGCAGAAAAAAATAAAAGGGTCCAGACACACTCTTGATGATTCCCCAAGTAATGTGGACAGTAGGGCACAAAGCACTCAGGGTTTGTTTAGACATTAGTATTCCTTATTCCATTCAATCAACACAATTGGGAAAGAAACCCACTTTGCATCAACAAGTCACCTATATAAACCAAGACCCATTAAAAAGATAGAAGCTTTCAAATCTAGATATCATTTTGCTTTAAAAAACAACTGAGAATTTATGCTGCAGACTATATCTGTCCACTAGACAATCATCCATAATGAGGTCAAATAATTCAGACTGATAGCATAAATAATAAAAGACACTGAGCCCTTTAGCATTACTGCTAACAACAAGTTCCTTCGAAATTCCCATTTTCAGGGAACTCAGCACTGCGTCATGGCTTAATGCTATGGGGAACGCGCTTCAGTGGCGCACGGGTCTGAACGTGTGAAATCACGCCTATTTATAGGCAGGACAAGGTCATGTGACGTAGTGTTGCACGCCACGTAACCTTTAAAAGCCGCCTGCAAAATATGTCATCAGCTTCTTGTCTTCAGGAAGCCCTTCTGTCTGTCCGTGTGCAGTCAGGTCTAGTAGAGGGAAAAAGAAGATATTAGTGCAGGAAGCAGAAGAGAAAGTAACGCAAAAGAAAAAAAAGTTCAGAAGTTTAAGACTGCGTGTGGGTAACACACATGATAAGTCTGTGTTTTGTTCAGGAGTGGAACATGCTAGGTCAGCTCTCGATGGAGAGTGTGAGTTGCTTCCACTGAGGATGCTCTGCTCCCACCTGGCTCTCTTCAATCCTGAGGATAGCCAGGCAGCTGCATCCTGTAGGTTGGATCGGGATAGGGCAGCGGGAAATCAGATCAAACTCTGCTGAATCAGATGAGCTCACATTGGCTTTAAAAGCCTGTTCTGCGGTTTCTTCTGAGCTCGACACTGAGCTCATGCTATCAGCTTTTGATGTTGATCTGATGACTGACAGCCATGCGGGTTCTGAGCCTTCAGTGACCAGATGAATGACAGCAAATTATTGCACAAAGCACACCACCATCATCTCCTGTTCCTTCCTGACCTTTATATTGAGGTGTCAAAGTTTTGGGAAAAGGTGTGGGCACATGTGGGCCTCGCAGCCCAAGAGGAAGTTCGATCTGAGGACCATGCTTTACTCGAAGAAGAAGCTACGAAGAAGAAGAATACCTGATGCCAGCAGCGTCGCACTGGGGCCAGTCCACGAGGGAGGGTGTGTGTTCACATCTTGTGCCAGACCCCTTTCTGAACCCCTGTTTTTCCAACCACTCCAGGTGTTCCAGGGGTCAGAAGAACCCAGTGATTTATCTTATTCCTGCCCAACCATCTTCTGAGCTGACAGGCTCTCAGGTCCTGCTGAGCTGACAGGCTCTCCGTCTGCTCCTGATGTTCTCTGGGTCAATGTTTCACAGCATCTGGGGCGGGTCTTTCTGGGGCAGGATTTCACACGTGTTCAGACCTGAGCACACCTGAAGTGTGTTTCTCATAGCACAAGCCCTGCAGCATCTCATTCCCTGTCCTAGAGATCCAGGTTACATACAGAATC
>JAZGTJ010014752.1:0-11555 GCA_036877575.1 Botia almorhae
GCGCCGCTTTGCCTGCTTCACCACTCTGCGCACGCTGAAGGATGCAGCTTTATACTCGTCCATGTTTCCGCTGGCGAGCCCCATGTTGTACGCCACGGAGCGGAATCTCAGAGCGTCACGGACGGATTTATCCACCCACGGCTTCTGATTAGGAAACGTTCTGATGATAGTTTTGTGAACTGTGTCATCCGCTAGTTTCCCGATGAATCCCACAACCTACTATTTCACTAAAGCCTCCCCTCTAAAACACACAAACACGGTGCTAGGAATGATACTACGAATGCAATGATTTAGATTTTAATCATACCACTATGTTAAATTTAAACATAATCATAACATAACTTGGACACCCAGAGCCAGTGTCTATACAAGTCCCAGCAACATGTTAAAATGGGTCTAAAGGGCAATAAAATGCTTAATGTATTTCATCTTACATTAGTCATCGATTAAGCAGTGAAGATTGCACGTCACAGATGCCCTCATTTACCAGTACAATTATACAGCTCTCAACAGTTATTATTATTATTATTGAACAAATGATGCTGGTTCTGACAGAACCATTACAGAAGACACACAGACACTGAATTTACCCATTTCGCTTCTTCTAAAGTTCTTGAATCAGACTTTTTCCTCACAACACTCTGTGTGAATTTCCCGCCAGATTCTGTGTGTGAGGCACTAACAGACAGAACACACAACGTGTCATTTTAACATACACCACAAATTATTGAATGACTGACAACGATAAAAATAAATGTAAAAAAATACAGGTTAATATTTATATTAACTTACTATAAAATCCTGGCTGCTGTGAGCTGCTTGAACGTCTGAAGGCAAGTGAAAAATCCAGAAAGTTCAGTGAAGAACGAACAATTTTGACCCAGTAACTGGGTCAGAATAACCCAACCAGATGTTCAGCTGTGAATAACCCTCTCAAAACCTAATGACCCAGCATAAACAACCCAACAAAGTGTTTACTGTACACCAAACAACCCAGAATTATGACCCAGCACATTTAACCCAACAATGTGGTTACAGAAACAATCCAGCATTTTTTGAGCATATCATCTTTAACCAAAAACTGTTACAACAAGGCTAATTTTGGACATTCATTTCCATATTTAACCAGTAAACAAAAAGGTCTCTAAACAATAAACCTAAAACAAAAATGGTTATAATGGACTTGCAGTTCTTTATTTAACCAGCAAACAAAAGGCAGTGAAAGTTGCACACCATCGCCCTGTACGTTTGTGTTATTTTTTCCCTTCGATAAAAGATCTACTACATGAGAAAGGTTACTTTGGATATACAGTTCACAGGCTGAGCGATACAAAAAACGTAAAAAATTACCAATTTTTCCACGCTCCCTTACTTACCGCCTTGCCAAAACAAACCCTTTCTGGGGTAAGTCACATTGGGTCCACTTTTTCGGGTTATAATTTCATAATATTGAGTGAAAATCACAAAATAATCATTGTGAAATAGTATTAGCTTTCCACTCTTTGCAGTAATACGATTGACGGAATTTGGGTCGAGCAGTTTTGGAGTTATTGCCGTTTATCGCCGAATGTGTGCGGAATGTCGAAAACAAAACTAACTTAACCCCGATCCACGCTTCGGCATCTTGACAGCGTCGAAACTTTAGTTTCGCGTCGCCCATCTCTAGTTTTAACTGTTGGTGGAATTGGTCGCACTGAAAACAGTCCCTTAGGCATTTTGCACCAAGATGCAGCGCCATAACATTTTTAAAATGTATTTAAGTTGTAGATTTATACAACTTAAATACATTTTAGATTTTTTGAGTAAATGTTTTATGTCGGCATAATTGTAATACACTGATATAAAAATACCACTGTCGTTTACAAATGCTAACAAAAACGCATTACAAGGGGAAAAATACTCAACTTACCCCCTGTCTCGGCCGCGATCTCTATCTGAATATCCAGGCATACTATAAATTAAAAGGATTAGCCAGCAAATACAACCATAAAACCGTTCTCTAAGAAATAAATCGAACTCTTGTCGTCTAGACCGCGAGGAAAATGGCCCCTGAAACGCCGCTCGACCGTGCGTCTGAAATATCAATGCGCGTTAGAGACTTTTCTTTTTAATCAGGCCCCAATTAGGTTATTTTGTAGGAATGAACAAAAACATAACACAGTAAAAGAACGTGTACTAAAACAGTTTTTGCTTTAAAAAAACACTCAATATGCTATTTAATTTCAGGAACTATTTTATGAACATGGTACAAGGGTGTAAGGTTACCGACAAATCGGAGGGATGTTGTTGGTCTAAATTTACGTCAGCAATTTTGTTAAATATACTTTATTTAAATAATTGATGTATTATTTCACCCCATATTTAAGCTCGAATCTGTGCATCACAACATACAATCCACTATAGGGACTATGTAAAGCATTATCGCATTTCATGCATCGTTTTAACTTGATAATTCCGGTGTAGTTTCGCATACGTCGCCGCAGTGTCAGCCAATTAGATCATGAGGACGTTTTAAACTTCTGTTGCTGTTTCAGTTCTCCGGTCATCATCATCTCGTCTCTTGTTCTTATTTCACTGATCCGTTGAAAGGCTTTAGTCAATAAATATTACGTTAAAATCTATTAATCAACTGTTTAAGAGTCTGTTTAAATCTGCTCTATGGGCCCTGAGGAGAGGGGTGAGTTTGGATGGATGGCTTACTGTTTGGTATTTTAGCGTTAGCACGTTAGCTGAGTTAAACAGTTGTACGTTGTGTGTTTTATATTGTGTTTAATGAAGATGTTCCAGTTTCTTTGGTATGTAGAACCAGACCTTTACATTGGGTCTGAGAGATTTGATTACTGATTACAGTCTACCAGAATACAGGACACAGTAGTTATGAAATATTGCTGAGGTATTTCCTTATCCTTACATGTAGCTATTACGTATATAGGTAATACAATAAATTGTTGTGTTAAACTATATTGTAGTTTAGTTAGGTTAATCAAAGCTAAAAGAAATCTGAACAAAGAGCGTTTAAATTCCCTAAAGTGTTTTATTTAAAATATTCTTGTTTATGTGTATTTAACTGAACAGACTGAACGGCGCGCTGTAAAGCGGCAAAGATCTCCATGTTTGTGTGTTTCAAGATGTGTGCTTCTCAGAATATCTTTATTTATTTAGGAATCTCCAAGAATCTGTTGCCAAGACCTCACATAATGTAGAACTGTATACACTATTGTATGCACAAGACAGGTTTAGTATTACTCAGGACAGTATTACACAAGACAGGTTTAGTATTATTAGAAGTAAAGATGAGATGTTATTTTCCCCTAAGAAACTCGTTTTTAAACATTTACTGTGTACTTTTTTTGTAGATTGGGTGGATGTGGCAAATAGCCTTCTGTTGAAATGTAGCATAAGCCTGAGGCTGGAAAGGATAACAGACTGTGATGCAAATGTGTTTATGGCTTTGTACGAAGCTGTCTTTGGAGAGAAAGTACCAGGTATTTACAATTCTTCAGGTTTTCTGTATTTGCGCTTTAGCTGTTTTTTTATTTTTAAGCAATTAACCTTATAGAATTAGGTTTCTGTTGCTGATTTGTGATAACAGTATTACAGTCTAAAACATTTAAAATAGGATAAAATTTGAGCATTTTGATGATGATAATCCCCTTCATATCTGCTTGGATGCAGATATCTGTTCGGCAAAACTTTGCATGGAGCTTCACAGACTTTAGCAAAATTCTACAGATTCTTTGCTTTTGTTTTATTTATTAAATATTTAGATTATCCTTTAGATCTTAATGAAGTGTAACGCATATAACACTTCATGTTTAAAACGATTTTAAAGTATTCCATGCATTTTTTTCCCTAAGAATTTGCATATTCTGTGTGAACCTGGTGTAGAACTGTAGAAAAAAAAAAGTTTTTTTCCAACTCATTTATTGGGCTTTGTGTTCCAGATTATATAGCTGCAGAGCGTCAGGAAGATGACATTCACAATGTGCAATCTGTAATTGATTCATTGGCCTTAGACTGCCTCCAGATCAGTTTATCTCACATCACAGGTAATATCTCTCTCGCTCTCTTTCTCTTTATTATTATTTATTAAACAATTACCAGATGTACAAATATAAAGGACCCAAAACTAATTCTGAACAGGGCAATACAACAAAAAGTACAGCGAAGTAGTAGCTTGATGAAAAGGTCATAGCTTTGGTTTATTTGTGCGCAAAGCAGAGTCTGGGTTTTTTCACCAAATAATTGAAAATTGTTATACATTTCTTAGCCTCATGATGTTACAAACTATTTAATGAAATAAAACATTTTCAAATCTGATTTCAGGAATTGAATTTTTTTTATTCTGGTGTCAAAGTAAATGTTTATTTCTCAAAGCTGCAACAAGTATTTTAAAAGGGCCACAAAAGCACAGCAATTATATACTGAGTTTAATTTAATTTAAATTTTATTTTTGAATCCTTTGACAATACCAACAAGCAGCTACGTTAGTTGGGATTCTGCAATTACTGTGGCTTAAAGCAAACATATTCACGGAAACTCTTGCATTATTAACAGCAAAGCACGAGCATAAATTACATAATATGTTTGTTCTCACAAGCGGCTGATTCTATGAGTTAGAATTTTTCATCTTAACTGCACTAATTTCACTCCTCTTACTGCTGTAGTCACATCTCAAACAAGCTACTGATTACCGATGACATTCGTGACTCGTGACACTGGCACAAAAAATTAGATTTTTTTACACACCTGACACAGATCGGAATTTGTTACACATGTGTAAACATGAGATCAAATTTTTTTGTATCAGATCTGGGCCACTTTCAAATGTGAATTTAAATCACACACATATCTGATTGACCTTGGCTATAACGTCACTGTTCCAAGACGGATTGCGTTGAACGTCATTATTTCGCACTTGTACCGAACCTGGCTGCAATGCCAGTGCAAAATAAAGAGCATTAAAGCAAAATACAAGAAGGCTATAAGGGTAAATGGAGTTGCCAGGTCACCAATGTCAAAAACATTAAAGCCATATTTATAATGGCAGCATAAAAAAATGCTTTCGCTTTAATTAATTGCTGTTGGGTGTACTTTTGTCGACTTTTGAACATAGAAATTAGCAAAAGTCCATCCATCTTTTTGGCCAGGAGATTAATGTTAACTCGCGTATCGGATATGAGATGTAAGTGTAAACTGGCAGGCAAAAAAAATCAGATATGGACTTAAGATCCGATTTGAGCATTAAGACTTGCAGTGTAAACGCAGCCAGAAATTACTTTTTTTTTTTTGCCCCTGGCATAAAGCACAGCTATTGACCATTTAACATCCAAGACTGGAAATGAAAGGGGTGCGTGTGCGTGTGTGTGTGGCAGACTTCACTTTTTATTTAATGCGTAATAAAATACAGAAAGTAGGGGTAAATTCCATGTGAAGGGGTAAAACCATCAAAAACCAAGAATTTCATAAACAATTATTTAAAAAAACAGCCAAATCTGTTGATATTAATCTGAAAAAAGTTATCTGGAATTTATTTGTTGGGCTAGATGAGGCTTCTTTGTGACTGTATGAAAATTTTAATGGTGCTTCTTGAGAGTAATTTTTTCTGGTCTTAATTTGACAAAAACTAATCTTACATCTCAAAGTAATTTTTCTTATTCAAATCTTTTCTAATTTTGTCTGTTTCAGTTATATACCTTATGATTGCTTTTTATGTGTAGGTGAAAATATAGTAAGAGGAGATAAAGAATCCATCAAAAACCTGTTGGAGATTTTTGAAGGTCTTCTAGACTATCTCACAGAGCAGCTGAGTGATGAGGAAAAGTGCCAACATGGTGGTGAGATTTATATCCCTCTGACAGCTTTCTGCCTCTCTTATATGTGTCTGTAGTTTTACGGCTGTTCTTAATTCACCAGTTGGCAGCTAAACAACTAAAGTTTAAGTTACAAAGTTTTCTCATTTAGGGTTTAATAGAGAGACCCATGCCAGCCCTGCAGCTCTTCAGCTTGTAGGACAGGACAGAGATGAGAGGAAGTCTCTGGCCTCCAGTGTTCAGTAAGTGTTTACACATGCATACAACTGTGAATTTCATTTTGTGCCAAAACTTTCTGTTGGACTGCATTACTCAAGCTAGCATGTTTGTGAACTTGTTCAGAAATTACATACTGTTTTGATAGCCGTTTAATTTCAGTAATCATAAAAAAAAGCAAAATTAGAATAAGCATGATTTATCCATGAATGTTTCTCAATAGTTATTAAAATGTTAGTAACAAACTCATTGCAGTTGCTTGAACAATGAGCTTTACTGAATTTTGCTCTCTGAGCTTTAGACCATTTTTGTTTCCCTGTCTTCAGTTCTGCAGTAAAGTCCAGGAAACATTACCTCCATTATTGGAATGGGAGTGAATCCGAGCCAACCACAGAACTGATTGGACTGGGGGATTCTGCTTGCACATTCATGGCCAAGCAAGAAGGTGCAGTCCAGTACCCAAATTACATCACACATGATATTGTGATGTTTTCTTAAGGTGGCATAGTTAGCTGAGGAGGTTAATTACAGATTAACTGTTTATTTTCAGTTAAGGATACATGAAGGTTAATTTAAGATTAACTGTCTGTTTTCTGTTAAAGTGAAGTGAACTACATTGAACAACCATTTGTAGTTTTCTCATTTGATTAACTCATTAGAGTGTTTTGTCTTAGTACATCAACCACCTTATACTGCCTAATACACCTAAATCTTCTGTAGTATTAGGTGCTGTGGAATCTGTAGATACAGATGCAGTGAGCACCCAGGCCACCATCCTGAGAGAACCACTTCGACCTGCCATTCCTCTCCAGCCTCCCTATCAGACCACCACCCAGAGACCCTCTCCCTCTACCGACACAGCCCAGTCACCCAAAGACCAGGTCATACTGCAACCAGAAAACCCATCTAGAGAGGTTACTCTTTATTCTGAAGTAGATTTTATGCAGTTCTATTGGTTTATACTATTATATACTATATACTAATATTTATACTATTTTGTGCTATCTCTATATAGGTTTTCAGTCATAAATAAATCATATAATTTTTTTCAGAACAATTTGGATGTTTGTCATAATGAATGAGAAGCAAAAGCTGACTTGTTGATCAAAAATGTATAAATATTTACATTTAGGGGCTTGTTCAAGTCAGCTAATAGCTAATAGAGTACACAGCTAATAGAATATCAAATTAAGGTATGTAATTATTGGCTAAAAGACACTCAGTAAATAGTTCAGTCAAAAATAGAAATTGGCTGTCAATTTACTTACCACCAGGCCATCCAAGATGTAGATGGCTTTTTCAGTAAAACACAAGAATTTTTAGTAATTGTGGTCCTTGGTGATTCATAAATTGAAGGCCTTTAGGTATCAGTACTTCAGTACAGGTATCAGAAAAGGACAATACACTTAAGTGCAACATGTAAAGGGCAAGTGTGTCATAAAGGCTACATAAAACTTAATAATTCTGTGGAATCTTTGTGTGCCATGTTTTTTTGCTTGCGTTCAGCGCGTCCACAATGGAGCTACACCTCCATGACAGTTTAGTTGGCTTGTGCATTTGCAGCCTTTTGTGCAATTGTACGTTTTAATATTGTTTATTTTTTGTATATCTGATTTATCTCTTATAGAATGCGTTTGGTTAATAGAGCGCTTCAGTTTGCTGGTGATCATCTTTAGCTCAGTGCATGCAGCTCAAACAGCAGCGCACAACATTTATAACTATGATTGGGAATGTTGTGTATATAACATTCTAATGAGAATATTATAATAAAGTTGTGAATTCTTTGGGTTTATTTGCCATGTTTCAGTGCGTTCTTATGGGAAGAGCCAAGAGCGTGTCCATGAGTTACAAATATGACTAGCTTATAAATTAGTTCTAAATAACTTGTGCATTTCTGTCTTTTTGTGCCAATGCACAAATATTATTTTAATTTTATGCGTATTATGAGTTGTAATATTATGTTTATTCTCTCTCTCTCTCTCTCTCTCTCTCTCTCTCTCTCTATAGCTGATTGAACACTGTCTCTCTATCTCTCTAATCTGATTCTCATAGCCTGATTAAACTGCTATAACAAGAGGTTCAGTTTACCAGTGTTCAATCAGCTATTCAGCTACAGTGCACGCAGCCCAAACAGCACTGCTGCTGTTTAAAACAGTGATATGAATTTGTTTCTTTTTCAAAATCATTGATTCATTATTAATAATAACCACCACTTTTATTTTTTTCTTATTTTTATCATCATTTTGGTTTAATAATTAAAATCATTTCATTATTTTCCGCGCAGAGGCGCATTGCATTATTAATCCACGGCGCATTGCATTTAGATTCTTTACTTGTCCATTCTTTACCTCCTTTGACTTGTTTGCATTATTGTATTTATTTGTAAGACTTTTAAGATGAAATTTTGTAATGGGAAAGTAAAATAATTTTTTAAAATGTGTTAAAACTAGATTGCTTATGTTGAAGTGTTTGCGATGTTACCATATCATATGTTCATATCGGTGCATCCCTACTATTGGTAATTAAAGTTTTTTCATACTGATTTGGTCCACAAATACTGATAATTGTAACAGCACCAGTATGAATATTAATTGGGCTATGCAAGCGTTGCTTGATAACCTTCCAAGGGCCAGAGTTTAACCCCTGTATGAGTAATGTATATGCAGTCATTTCCAATAAAAAACAAATGAGGTGTGCCTCATATATAATTAATGTATGATGTGTACTGAATGAATGATGTTTGTAATGGAACAGAAATTGTTACCCTACAAGATATGAGCAATTGGATTAAATTAACAGTATATCCTACTTGTATCTTTTTATCCAAAATAGCTGCCTCCTGATGTAGGATTGTGAATTGTTCTGTTTTACTGCTTGGTTAACATTCCTTTGTGTGTCTGCTACTATCAGATGGGCAATGGGGGTCTGAGACGGGTTCAGATTCACACTCAGCCAGATGTACTACTGCTGTCACTCAAAGAGCAACTGGATGAGATGGAGGCAGGACATAACAGACACAGAGAGTTAAAGAAAGGGTAAGAAATGCAATCAGACAAATGAGAACTGATCAACTGTGACATACACAATTGTAATGATCACTACTGTTAAAATGTTTCGGGTAACTTAATCTAAAAAACCTCATGATCTACAAGCGTATTCTTAAATTTTTTAAATTAGTTTTGTTGACAGTGGTAATTATCAGTGTCTTTCATTGCAAAGAGATTAAACTTTTGATATCTTGATTAATTTAAATGTTTCAGTCACAGCATAATAGCAATAGTTCCATTTGTGTTATTCAATAGTTTTGATGACTTTACTATTATTCTAAAATGTAGGGAGGGGGGAGTGTATTAGAGACACTGAAAGTGCAGTTTTTTGCACTATTGTTTTCGTTGGAATTATATATACAAATTAAAAAAGACAAATTGATGTCAAATTTGGGAAATATGGTTTTTGGTGGGGGGTGATGACATTGATATGACTATTGTGAGTCACCGGCATAGGGAAGTGTGCCACTTAAAACAAACATTAAAACTAGGTAAAATAGTTAAAGCCAAGTCACTTTAGCTTTGGTCAGAATAATGTAAAAGCATGGCTGATATATAGTTGTAAATGGACTTGTAATATCTTAAATATTGTTGCAATGGCAATGTGTCAAACTTTAAAGCAAGTACCTAATATGTTTGAAATGGCATAATTTGGTATACACAGTGGTCAGCCGTTAGACGTTGGCACAAGCTTAGACATTGGTGCGGTGGGGGTGCTCTGTAGCGTCCCTTCTGGTCTACAGTGATGGGGTTAATTTCGCCTACAGTCACCAAACTTTGTACATATATTGTTCTCATCAAGCCGGACAACTTTCATTATTACTCTCATTAGTTCTGCCCAGCTATTGGCCATTTTGTGATTTCCAGGCTCTGAATTTTTAAATACTCCTAGGAGATTTATGGGATTGTCACCAAATTGGCAAGACTGCAAATGCTAAATTGCAAAGGGATTTTTGATATTTTGAATGGTCTTTCTATGCAGTAAAGTTATGGCAAAATATACACGAAGTGGCTCATATCTTCTGTGTGCTTTAAGTGATTTTGTTAAACTTGAGCTGTATGTTTGGTCCTAGAGACTGATGACATTGAGGTGGCTATTGTGATTCACAGTCATAGCTCCACCAACTGGCAGAATGATGTATGTCACTTAAAACAGCATTTAAAAGAAATTTTAAGTTTACACAAGTCACTTCAGCTTGGTCAGAAAAAAAAAGCTATATTGAAGATGTTAAATTGTGAATGGATTGTTGGTGTCTTGAACGGTGTTGCTATGATAAAGGAAACAATTTATGAAAAAAAAATGGAACTGCAAGAGTCTGGTTGAGTAATTGAGGGAAATATGTTTGGTGTTCTGGGCTGATCACAGTGATATGGCTATTGGCGCCACAACTATGACTCGCAGCAGTAGACTTGGAACAGACTTTAAAATAGTCCCAGTTAATTTTGGAATTAAATGCATGTGACAGCTATGCATTGTTTTCTGAATAGCACCAGGTGGCGATGGTTCCATAGTGCATAGTCACTGCCTCTCCATGGTAACACTCGAGATATTCGAGAAATCAAAAATCCTTTCACAATTTTAAAACTTCAACATCTTGGCATGATGCTCACAAAGTTTGCTGAAAATCACGGCATGCGCTTTTTAAAAAACCCAAAATGGCCAACTTCCTGTTGGCCGTAGTGAAGGTGTCAGTACTAAAGTTGTTCAGGTTGACATGTCAGATAAATGTATCATGTTTTGTACAGGAGCGTGTAAAAAAACCCCCAATAATTTATATCTTTTACTGTAGTCCAGTGGGATTCTTGAATCTTGTATGCACAAGGAGTCTGACAACGGAGATCTGATCTTTCCTTCCTCAAGTCTGGGATTACATGAATAAACAGAAAAAATAGAGACATACTAAATCCAGAGGAACTGTCAATGTCTTCAAGACACTTGAAAAACAATGCCTCAAAACCTACTGTACTATTAAGGGTGCTTTCACACCTGCCTTATTTAGTTCGGTTGAATCGCACTAGAGTTCGTTTTCCCTCTTGGTGCGGTTCGTTTGGGCAGGTGTGAATGTAGCAATCGCACTTGAGTGTGCACCAAAAGTGGACCAAAAAAGCGTACCGAGACCTCCTTGAAGAGGTGGAGCGGTTCGTTTGTGGTGAGAACATGAACCGAACTAGAACAGACCCAACCGCAAAAAGTACTGCGCCTTTTTGGAGTAATCCAGCTGCCGTAGTCCGCTGTGCTGTGTGCAGTTGTGCAGTACCATGTCACAGTTTAGCAAAATTAATTCACGCCTCATCCTTAAGTGACTTGCCTATGCGCCTTCGCCGATTGCAGTGCATTAAAACATTGTTTTCCAGCCGCCGCCGCTCTTCATTCTAGAAATGTATAGTTTGTCTAAAGTGATGTATACAAACTATATAGTATACTAATACCAGGGATACAATCAGCCAGCGCAGTCGTCCCTCCAAACTAAAAAGCGGC
>JAZGTJ010014753.1:0-13888 GCA_036877575.1 Botia almorhae
GAAGCCCTGCGAGGAGGGCATTGCAGTAGTCCAGTCTGGAGAGAACCAGAGTCTGAACGAGGAGTTGTGCTGCGTGATCCGATAGGAAGGGTCTGACCTTCCTAATGTTATAAAGAGCGAATCTGCAGGAACAAGCAGTTTTAGAGATGTGGTCAGAGAAGCTCAGTTGGTCGTCGATCGTCACTCCAAGGCTTTTGACCGTCTTGGATGGAGAGATGGTTGTTCCGTCAATCTGAAGTGAGAAGTTGTGAAGAAGGGATGGGTTGAATGGGACCATCAGCATTTCTGTTTTGCAATGTTGAGTTGAAGGTGATGGTCCTTCATCCAACACCATATGTCCGTCAGGCAGGCTGAGATGCGAGTCGGTACCGTAGGATGATCAGGGTGGAAAGAGAGGTAGAGCTGTGTGTCATCAGCATAGCAGTGATAGGAAAAGCCATGTTTCTGAATGACAGATCCTAGAGACACCATGTAGATGGAGAAGAGGAGTGGTCCAAGAACTGAGATATATCATATTAAGCAAGATATGCCTTTCCAGTTTGCATGGACACAGAACATATAAATATAACATCTTAAGGGACAGGGGTATAAAGTGATGTGCAAAAGTACCATAAAATACACACAATACACAAAAATAAAATACACACACAAAATATATACAGTAAAAATACCTGAAAACTACACAGTGAAAGAATAAAAGAGAATTAGAAACAAAGGAATACCAAAATAGAAGAGTCTTTAGGACTGTAATTATATAATTTCTCTAAAAGCAATATTAACAATTTACAAAACCCTAAGTTAAGTTAGATGTCAGCATTCTCCAAGTAAGCAAACGTAAAAAAAAGTAAAACTTCAGTGATGTATAGATGGAAAAAACTTCCTCACATTAAAGCTGCAATTGATATTTTTTGGGATATAAACAGAGAGTTAAATGATCTAAATCAACAATGTTAAAAAAGAGATGGTTCCTGAAATGATAGATCCCAAAACCTTACAGACTGGCTGTTATCAGACCCCTATTTAAAAAAACTTGATCCTGGAGAGGTGGTAAATTACAGATTCATCTCAAATTGACCTTTTATTTAAAAAATACTGAAAAAAGGTGGTGTCTTCACAGATATGTTCATTCCTGAAAAGAAATGGTATCTGCGAGAATTTCCAGTCAGGATTCAAACCGTATCATTGTTACGAAGCCGGACTTCCACGCTATGCTGGGAGTCCGGACTCATATTATGAAATGTAGTTTCTGCCTCCTGTGTCATCTGTGTTCACTTCCTGTTTTTGTTAATCGTCATCACCTTTTCGTCCATGATTAGTTTGAGTATTTAAGTTCCGTGTTTTGTATGTTCTAGTGTTGGTGTTGTTTCGGTGATTTTTGTATATTGATTATTTCCCTCGTGTGCTCCCGGTTTCTTGGATTATTGGACTTTGTATTTTGGATTGCCCTTTTGGATACTATTGCCCTGGACCTGTCTTGTATGTTCGTTGTGGATTGTTTTTGCACTTCACTGCTGTTTTGCACTTGTTGTCACCTTATTATTTTTACGGTTAGTGTTTTTGTGGTGTTTTTGTGTTCGTTAATTCATTAAATACCGTTTATTGTTTAGTTCTGTGTTCCGTCTTTATATCACAAACACTACCAGCCCACCGTTACCATAATAGTAAAGAGACTGCTCTCATTAGAGTGAGAAATGATTTGCTCTTGTTGGACAATCGTGGCTGCATCTCTCTTCTAGTGTTACTTGACCTTAGCGCAGCCTTTGACACTATTGACCACAGCATTCTTTTAAATAGGCTTGAAAGTTTTGTTGGCATAAATGGAACCACACTGACATGGGTTAAATCATATTTATCTGACTGATTCCAGTTTGTTGCTCTGAGTGAAAAGGTCTCATTGATCCCAAGTTCAGTATGGAGTACCGCATGACTCTTGGTTGTGCTTGGGCCTATGCTTTTCACCCTGTACATGCTACCAATGGGAGCAATTATTAAGAGTCATGGAGTTAGTTGTAGTCATTGTTATACTGATAAGAATTAATTCATAATTCTAGTAGTCATTGTTATACTGATAAGAATTAATTCATGCATTCAAGACTTGATTATTACAATGCTTGGTGGCTGCCCTGCAGGTTTAATACAAAAACTCCAGCTGGTTCAAAATGCAGCAGCCAGAGTTCTCAAGAACAAACAAGTATGACCATATTAGCCAAGTTTTGTCAACACTGCATTGACTGCCTATTAAGCATTGTATAGACCTCCAAATTTTGCTGATTACTTACAAGGCCCTGAATGGTTTAGTTCCTCAATACCTGAGCGAGCTCCTCTCTTATTACATTCCTTCACGTTCACTGCGATCTGAAAATTCTGGCCAGTTGATAATACCCAGAATTTTAAAATTAAGCGCTGGTGATAGATTTTCATATTTGGCCCTCAAACTCTGCAACAGTCTTCCCAGTATTGTCCAGAATGCAGATACACTGTCAGTTTAAATCTAGATTAAAGACCCACCTCCCTAATATAGCCTACACATAGTCCTATGGATTAGTCCAATGGACATTAATGCATTTGGCAGATGCTTTTATCCAAAGCGACTTCCATTGCATTATACTATACATTGTTTCTAAGTACGTGCAATCCCTGGGATCGAACTCATGACCTTGGCGTTGTTAACGCCATGCTCTAACCACTGAGCTACAGGAAAGCCTTGAGTCCTTAAGTCCATATCTGATTTTTTGGCACGCCTGTTTACACTTATGCCTCGTACGCCTCCGATTCGCATGTTTACATTAATCTCCCAGCCAAAAAGATTCCAGTCATTCACTAATATGAGCGCCATGATTGACCCTCGAGTTGTGAAGAAACTTTTGCTAATCAATGTGTGCAAGGTACACACAACTAAAGCGATTAATTAAAGCCAAAGCATTTTTTTAAAAGCTGCCATTATAAAGACGACTTTGATGCTTTCCACATTGGTGACATGACAACTTCATATATCCTTATAGCCTCCTCATATTTGGGTTTAATGCTTTTTTTTTGCAGCCAGGTTGTGCGTGTGCGAAATGTTGACGTTTAACGCAAGCCGTCGTGAAACAGTCATGTTTTAGCCAAGGTAATTCGGGTATGTGTATTTAGATTCAGGCCAGATATCGGATATGTATCGATTTAATTCCGCATTTGAAAGCGTCTCAGATCAGATATGAAAAAAAATCTGATTTTGTGCGGTTTTGTGTTTACACACGTGCAACAAATTCCGATCTGTGTCAGATGTGAGTAAAAAAAATCTGATTTTTGTGCCAGTGTAAATGTAGCCTTTGTCTTGCCGGTTCCTGGAACTGCCTAGTAGGGGTGGCTTGTGACCAGGAAACTGACTATATGTCATACTGAAGGGGAGGAGTTGGTCAATTAATGATGTTTAGATCTAAAGGTGTATGTGTTTGTTGGTTTTCTAGGTGGTAATACAACTGTTAAAGATGGTTATTAACCAGCTATTGTCTGTAAGGTTACAAATCCTTTGTGAAATGTAAATTGCATAGTTAGTAACTGAAATGGAGGAGACTAAGCTATAAAAGAAGGACTGTAGCAACTTTTTAATTTTTTCTTGTGAACTTCTGATGTACAACAGACAGTTTCTACAGTCTATGTTCCACCTTTTTGTAATTTGTGACTAATAATTAAACATTTTTCTGTGGACATTTCTGGAGTTTTTGTCATTTTGGCTGCCTTTTTAGCCACTGCACCAACCATCCAACAACACTGTCTATCCAAACTTCTATCTAAACTTTTAAGCTTTACAAACTACTGCAATCTCTTAACTTTTTATAAAAAAAATTTAACTTTTAGATTAGGCTTTCTCAAGCCAACATAAAGATCTTGTTGCTATTGTATTAACGATAAGGAGAAAAGGTAAACTAAAGTAACATCATTGAAAGAAACTGACTGTAACAATAATCAGTAACAGATACAGGAAGTTTGGTCTATAGTTTCTGTCAGAGCAATTGATCGATTCTTCATGATTAGTCATGGATAAGCTCAGGCAATAGTGATGGACTAGAAAGAAGGTGACTGTGTGAGAAAATGTTAATTTGTTACTCCACCAAATAATGTTAATTCCTTGTTAGATGTAAAATGCCAGTAACCTGTAATTCCAGTAATTCTCAGTAACCTTGCAGTGTCATGCCTGGCTTTCACAACCCACTTGTCCCATGACTTCTTGATCCAACACTGTAGCCAAGGCAATTCTCACAACCTGAGGACAGCAGTTCATGGGATATTGTCAAGGCAACAAAGTAATACTCACTGCCATGCAATGTAATAAAGTAATCTATGAAGTTACTAATGCTCTAATTAGCTACAAATCTAAAGTTTGTGACAGCATGCCCATCTGATCTTCTAAATTTTACTGGGTTAATCACTTCTTTTTGCTGTCAGTTTTTCCAGTATTACTCCACATCCGTTCCTCTGTTCTCTCTTCCTATTTCACCTATATAATCATCCATTAGTAGTCCAAGGGGGCTGTAAGGGTGTTTTTATTCAAGTTGTAGGGGTTCAGGGGTTCAAGTTGTAGGAATGCCGAAATGACAAAAGACAGACCCCCTGCATACAACAAAAACGTCTCAACCAATAGTCTTTGTTCTCTTTCAGATCATCTGTAAGCTTAGGAATGCAAAGGGTGCCTTTAGGCAAGGAGATAGGGTACTGACAAAGTAATAAATACCATTTAATAATTGACCCTAAAGGGCATATCATTGAGATAATATTGAAGGGTAATAAAATCACCCTCTTTCAGCTTTGACGGCTTTGAGGGATTGAGGTGGAGCGGGATGGGGCAGGGCAAGGCAATGGAAGAAAGGGCAAGCAACTGTCATCTGTCAGTGGCCCGTACCGGCCCTTACTTAATATTAAGGGTAAAGTGTGATTAATTGTTAAATTTTTATTTCTGGCAAAGTTAAAGTTCACCTAAATATGGTAAATGTATAAATGTTTCTGTAAATGAAACTGAATGCTCATTATATATTTTTTAAATTATGATTTTTAATGTATGCATCTAAATGTACATAATAGTCCAATCATTATAAATGTATAAACAAACATTTGCATACACTATAAATACATATGTTTAAAAAAAATTAGTAATTGTAAAAATTCCAGTTAGATAGTAGACCAGTTAGGTAGTTTATAACAACAAAGCTCTGCATCCATGTCTATATAATGTTAACTTTATAACAGTAAAGTTCTGCATTCATCCTCAAAAGCAAATTGAGCAAGGTCAAAGTCTACTTTTCTCCAGTTCTTGAAGCTCTCCCCAGAAAAAATAATTTTTAATGTATTGGCAACAGAAAGCCAAGCAACCTTCTGCAGCAAAGTTTCAAATTTATGGATGCTAACATTATTTTCTATAACATGCAACACAAATTGTCAAGGGTGCATGGGGGAAGAACCCAATTGTAGACAGCAATAAACACAAAAGCATTTATTTAAATATCAAAACTCAAATATTCCCGACACGGGTCACTTTATTAAACAACTTAAACTTCCCACAAGGGGGCGAAAATGAGGAACTAAAAATTCAGATTTAAACAAATAATATAAACAAATGAACACCAACATAGGCTAAATAAAAGAATAAATAACCTATATATATTTATATATATATATATATATATATATATATATATTAACAATGATTAGACAGACATGAACATATACTTAACCAAAAAACACCCAACGGAGAACACCAACGGATCGATTAACAGAACTCTAGACACGAGAAACACAGTCACGCAACGAAGACGAGATTACAGAAAAACGCAGAACGACGCAGGATAACTAACATGGGTAAGGCACGGAGAACAAGCATGGGTAGATAGAACAGACCAGCAGGACAGCAGACACGAGGGCATTAAATACAAAGGGGAATAACGACAAACAGGTGCATAAAAATAATTTAAAGAACGAGGAGACAAGAAAACAAGGAGGCTGGGTGATAGTAGTAGTAGTAGTAGTAGTAGTAGTAGTAGTAGGAGACCGGAGAGCACATGGCAGATGTAAACAACAGAGCCATGTGCTTCCACACAGAACGCACACCCAGAACGTGAGTTCAGACTCAGACTCTAACCAGAACCGAACTAAGACAAGACGAGTCGGAATCTAAACCTTGCGCTCTGACATATAACACTGACTGTGTCAGGATCCTGGCAAAACGCAATCTCCAGACTTGACAAGAAGCCAGGACCCTGACACAAATACCTCTATTAAAATGTCAGATAATTTAATAGTGTTTTATGGCTCTTTATCCACATCTGTTATCCTCACCTGCATGCTTTTTCTGCGTTGCTCAAATAGTTTATTGTCATAAGAGAATCCAGATCTTCTCCACCAGTTATTCACTCACAAAACTTGGAGTTTCAAGAGCTATAAATCTTTAAATATTTGAGGGTTATGTGGCACAATGGATAGCGCATTGGACTTGTAGATTGCAAAATGAGGACATTCAAGTGTTGGATAGATCAGGATAGTTCTGTCATAGTCGAAGAGAAAAGGCATAGTTTTCTAATTAGTCTAAAACATGTAAAACAGCCACATCATGCAGTCTGTGATGGACAGATGTTTGTGCAGGCTAATTATGACAGGCAGAATATCAAAAGTGATCATTTTGAGAAGATAATAAATTACCCAAAAAGGTGCCGTGCAAATTGGAGGCAAACGTTCGCCTGTAATTCATTGACCTTAAACATTACCTGTTCGAAACATGAGTATTATCTTAATGTAAACTACTTTACATGCTATTATTAGAAGCATATCCAAGTTTGTCCAAGCATAGAAGTTTAAAGATGGTCGCCAAAAAAAAAAACGCATATTGTGCTATTAAGCCACACTACTTCTGGCAGGCCTGTGGCATAAGCTGGTTATACGCTGTCACTAGACTGAGATAGCTGAGTTTGAGTCCTACCTCAACCATCTGCAGTACAGGCACCTACCCCCCAATTCCTCTATGGGGCTGCTGTGCTGCCCACTGCCCTAGGTGTTTGTGTTCATTAATTGCAGTGTGTTTACTCTTCACAGGTAATGGGTTAAATGCAGAAAGTCACCTTTTAGGTGATTAATTTGTCCAGTATTGAGATCATGATTAATTAACTTGATTACTCACTGACTTTGGAAACAAGATGTGTTTACAAATTTACATGAATAAAGTTGTCTTTTTAACATTAGATTAAACTGATAAACAAATCAAAATAAAAGTAAAAATACTTAAATTATTAATTTTATAACAAATTTTTTAATTTTAGGTTTGGTGTTCTTGAGAGGTGTAAAGAACTAAATAGAAGCTGGCTATAATGTCCGGCAACATGACAAATAGAATGTTACACTACTCCATTGGGGAATTTGATACTTTGATATTCCTCTTGCAGTGGAATTTACTGTCAGGGTTGCAACAAAGGAATCAGATTTCAAGTGCGAAAAATAACAGTTAATTGTAAATAATCCAAATAAAGACATCATGTGAGTACAGGTAAGTAGCCAGTCTCTCTGGGTAGCACAGGGACGCGAATGGGCAGCGGAGTATCAACGAGAAAATTCAGGCGATTGAAGAAACAGGAACACAGGATTCCAACAGGCAAACGACACCATAACAAGGACGAACAACCAAATCAATCTGACAACACGAGACGAGAAACACAGGTGTTAAATAGCTGAGCTCAAAACGAGCTACAGCTGGCACGAATCAAACTAACACACACAGAGAAGTCAGAATGATTTGATGAACCCATGAACTGTGACATTACCTCCCCTCTTAGGAGCAACTCCTGGCGCTCCCAGGCGAGCTTACCCAATGATTGTAATAATCAATAAGGGAGTGATCCAGAATGTCCCTAGCAGGAACCCAACTTCTCTCCTCTGGACTGTAACCTTCCCAGTCCACCAAGTACTGAAAACCCCCTCCCCTCCGCCTAGAATGCAGAATACGATTTACCGACTAGGTGGGTTCCCCATTTACGAGGCACGGCGGTGGGGAAACGGGGGCTGGTGGATTAATGGGTGAATGAAAAAAATGTTTCAATTTAGATACATGGAAAACAGGATGAATTCTCCTGTAGGCAGGAGGGAGTTTGAGGCGGACTGCCACAGGGCTAAGGATCTTAGTGACAGTAAACAGGCCAATGAATTTAGGGGCTAATTTATTACAAACAGAGAAGAGAGGAATATCCTTGGAAGGCGGCCACACTTTTTGACCAACGATGTAGACGGAAGGCTTTGACTGGTGGCGATTAACCTGAGCCTTAGTGTGCGCTCCCACCCGGAGGAGAGTCTTACGACCTCTTCTCCAGGTGCGGTGACACCTCTGGATGAAGGCGTGAGCAGAGGGGACCGTGACTTCGGATTCCAGACTGGGAAAAATAGGTGGCTGGTAACCTAAGCTACACTCAAAAGGAGACAGACCCGTGGATGAAACTGGTAACGAGTTGTGTGCGTACTCCACCCATAAGAGTTGCTGACTCCAGGAAGACGGATTTTGAGTAACCAAACATCGTAACACTCTCTCAAGGTCCTGATTGGCCCGCTCGGTTTGGCTGTTGCTCTGTGAATGGAAACCAGAGGATAAACTAACAGTCGCCCCCAATAAACGGCAAAACTCTTTCCAGAATTTGGAAACAAATTGGGGTCCCCTGTCGAAAAACCACATTATTCGGGAGGCCATGAATGCGAAAGACGTGGTCAACCGCAGTAACCGTTGTCTCCTTGGCAGATGGTGATTTGGGCAAGGGAATGAAGTAAGCTGCCTTCGAGAACCGGTCCACTACGGTTGAAACAACGGTATTACCCTGGGTGGGTGGGAGGGTGGGAGGGCAGTAACAAAATCGAGTGCAATGTGGGACCAGGGTCTCGAAAGGACCGACAGCGGTTGCAGTAACCCTATTGGGGGTTGTTTAAAAGTTTTACCACGCGCACACGCCGAACAGGCCAATGCAAAATCCCGGATGTCATGAGCACCACCAAAATCAATGTTTAATGAGAAAACCCATACGATTGACCCCTGGGTGGCAAGCTACGTTGGAACAGTGACCCCATCAAATAACATCGGACCGTAATCGCTCCAGCACAAACAATCGACCCGGTGGGCACCCGTGCGGAGGCGTTACCCCTTTTCAGACCGTGTGGACCTTTGATTCGATCTCCTAAGACAGAGTGGAACAATGAGTCTCTCAGGTATAATATTCTCGGGAGATGACGGGCATTCAGAATGGTCAAAAATACAGGACAGCACATCGGGTTTAATGTTTTTGGAACCCGGACGGTAAGAAATGGCAAAACGACCGAAAAAAGTGCCCACTGAGCCTGCCTGGAGTTGAGATATTTAGCGGATCTAATGTACTCTAGATTCTTATGATCGGTCCAGACAATATAGGGATCCTCCTCCAATGCCAACTTGACTGGCAGCAACTCTCTGTTACCAGTATCATAATTACATTCAGTGGGTGACAAACGACGAGAAAAAAGCGCAGGGATGCATCTTGTCATTGGAGGCAGAGCGCCGGGATAGAATCGCACCTACCCCCACCTCCGACGCGTCAACCTCCACCACAAACTAACGTTTGGGATCAGGGGGCAAAAGAATGGGAGCCGAAACGAAGGTGGCCAATCCACCACAGCCTTAATCTTGTCGGGATTCATGCGCATATACCCCAGAAACTGAACCGACTGTGCATGGAAAACGCATTTCTCCGCCTTGACAAAAAGCCCATTCTCTAGCAACCTCTGGAGCACCCGCCTGACGTGCTGAACATGTTCCAGGAGAGACGAAGAAAATATTAATATGTCATCCAGGTAGACATGAATTGATCAATCATCTCTCTCAGCACATCATTAACGAGTGACTGAATAGTCTATAACACAGTCATAGGGACGATGCGGAGGAAGAGAAGCAGCCCTGGACTTACTGAACACTTCCTTCAGGTCAAGGTACTCCTTGGGCACGTTAGACAGGTTCACCGCTTCATCCTGCAACAAAGAAAAAGACACAGACGAACAAGCCGACACAAGACAAGAGGCATAATAGGTGTTGCTCCATGCTGCCACATAATTATGGCCCCTGTCCACCCTTATGACGGACCAACCAAGGATGTCCAAGGACAATAGGGGCCAATGGTGATGAGGTAAGGAGGAAAGATATCTTTTTGGAGTGATTTCCAGATGTAATGAGGGTAACCTGGGCCGTGGTATGTGTAACATCAGGAAGAATCTGTCCATTGACTGTGCTGACAGAAATCTTGTGAATGAGGGGACTAAAGGGAATGTGGAGTTGATGTGCCATTTTAAAATCTATTAAATTACCTTCTGCTCCAGAATCCACCAGGGCCAGGCAATTGTGGAACTCCGCCGCCCACTGCAGTCTAACAGCAAGGAGAGTTGTAGATGAGGATTTTTCCAGCGAGATCCCACCCAACAGTAACCTCGAACCTACCGTCGGGCCTCCTCTTTTACCGGGCAATTAGCCAAAAGATGACCGGTACCTCCACAATATAAGCATAGTTCCCTTGCTCTTCTTCTCTCTCTCTCATCCCGAGAAAGCCAAGATCTACCTACCTGCATGGGTTCATGGTTGGGAATGGGACTGACCGTATTCAAAGAGTCCATGACTGGACTCACAGGGACTTTGGACATTGGCCCACGCTGTGCCAGCTGATCTCGTCGCAGTAATTGTGCATCCACTCGAAGTGCTAGATTAATGAGTCCGTCCATATCTGTAGGTAAGTCCAGGGTGAATATTTTCTTCTGAATACGGTCAGACAACCCTTGCAGGAACATGTCCCACTGTGCCTCCTCGTTCCACCTGCACTCTGATGGTAGCGTGCGAAACTCCACCACTCCATTTGGATCAATGACTGCATAGGTAATATGCAAAAACTGACAATTTTGGTGTTTACAAAAATTGTATTTCCTCTGTCTTACTTAAACCTTAAACCTCATTGTTTCCTGACTTGTTCCAGGGGGTAGAAATCACTCATACTGTATGCTTTGTCCTTGTGGCTCTGATCGTCCTTGGCATGTGGATGTTCTATGGCAGTACCATGTGTAGGTCACCAAAATGCATAAATTAGTAATTGATTAAAAGTAGTTGTTTTTATATAGCTTAACAACACACTAAAAGAAAATGTTAAATAAAGAATGCTAAAGGTTTGTGTTGTGTGTAAACACCAGGCTCTTCCACCAATCAACGATCACAGTCACCGGAGTTCCAGCCATGCACACTTGACCATCATCCCATTAATCACCAGCACAACACTATAAGAGCACATAACTCCCACAGTCACATTGTCTGGGCTCCAACTTGGAAAGGACTCATACCCATGCTATTTTACTTACATGATCCCAAGATTCCAACATCCTCGATCTCCTTCGTCTCCTTTGTGTCTACCTACATACATCCATCCCCTGAAACAAGCTTCTGGTAAACCATCAGCCTATCATCTGTTTGCTTAAGGACTTGATATTTGCCAGTACACAGCTGTTGCCATCTCCATATTTTCATTGTTCAATGAACCTGCCTGTTTGGTTAGTATTAATCCGTGTCTGGACTTACCGTTACAGTAACTGCTTTGATGGGCTGCTCTCCCAATTAAAAAAAAGGTAAATATCTAGTTTCTACATTTTGTTCCTTACACGTTCCTCATTAAATGTATTAAGTATAAGTTGTTTGCAATGTCACCAGCATTCGGTTTTCAGCCATTAAAAATGTGTACAGTTCTACAGTTTGCACACAGAGCAATACTGAGATCCCCATATCTTTCAGATTGTACCATTTACATTTATGCATTTGGCAGACGCTTTTAACCAAAGCGACTTGCATTGCATTATACTATACACTGTTTCTGAGCATGTGCAATCCCTGGGATCGAACCCATGACCATGGCATCGTAAACGCCATGCTCTAACCACTGAGCTACAGGAAACAATATTGGGCTTTAAAAATGTAAATACCAAAATACAAGTTGAGGAAGCACACTCTAATAGGATAAGATATCTTTAATAGTTCTTTTGTTACAGCTTTGGAGAAAGAACGCAAAAGTGCTTTTTCTCAAATTACATGGGTCATTCCATGTGAAATCAATATTTCCCAATTATTAGTATTTTCTGAATATTATCATGATATCAAGCAGTACCCTCAGGACAGAAGCACGACCACACATGGATGGGATGAGTGATGGAATTTATTCTTTAAAGAAGAGTAGTACGAGGCAAAATTAGTACGGCAACACCAAAAGGCCTACTCTCTCACTCCCTTGCTTCCCGTCTGCATTCACAGTGACAGTGAGACTGAGCGCGAATGTTCAAAGGAACAGTAAAATACATTGCACATACATGAGTGGTCAACAAATAAAAGGTATTTAACACAATACATAATGGTAATGAAATAAACACTTAGCATCCTTGCAACATTCCATCATGAAATTAAAAGTGAAAATATATGTAAATATCATGTGAAATAAACTACTTCTGATACAATCATGTTGTGTCTTTGAGTAAAACTACACCACATAGTAACTGATAACAAATCTAACGAATACTATAACTGAAACTGTTACAGACTGATGAATTCACACATAAAACAAGTTATTCAACCACTGAGTGTACAAACATACCTTTAAAGAAGAGTAGTATGGGGCAAAATTAGTACGGCAACACCAAAAGGCATAATCTCTCACTCCTGCATGGAAAAACGCACGTGGAAATGAAACACTAAAATATCACGATTAACAGCACCACTTTCAAAGAGAATTCGCTAGTTACACAGACACACATTATTAAATGCATATTAGCGAAGTTTTAAGAATATACACAGTGATAAAGTTACAAGAAGTGACCAAATAAACCATATGTATGACAGAGCGAAAGATACCTTTGCTTCCCGTCTGCATTCCCAATGAGACTGAGCGTGAATGCTTAAAGAAGAGGCGACACCTCTTCCTGAGGTGTGCTACTAATTAAGACCCCACCTACAGCAATTGGTAGGAACTCCTGACTGGAACCATTGAAACTAAACAGGAAAAGTAATTATAAAAGAAAATAAACACTAAATACAAGACAAATAATTTCCTACTACTAAACTCAAAGAAAACCGAGGTACTACTTATTGGACCAAAAACATGTAATATTTCAGATTACATCCTGCAAATAGAAGGCTGCACTGTTACCCCTGCAAATACAGTTAAAGACCTAGGCGTTATATTAGACAGCAATCTGTCTTTTGAAAACCACATCTCAAAGGTTACAAAATCTGCCTTCTTCCATCTCAGAAACATAGCCAAACTACGAAATATATTGTGTATTGCTGATGCTGAAAAGCTAGTTCATGCATTCATGACCTTCAGACTGGACAACTGCAATGCACTACTCAGTGGCTGTCCTGCATCATCTCTAAACAGACTACAGCTAGTTCAAAACGCAGCCGCCAGGGTGCTTACTAAATCAAAAAACGACCACATAACCTCTATTTTAAAATCTCTCCACTGGCTACCCATAAAGTATCGTATAGAGTATAAAGTTCTGCTGATTACCTACAAAGCTCTACACGGCCTAGCTCCTACATACCTAACTGAGCTCCTGTCACGCTACAACCCATCCCGCTCTCTAAGGTCCCAAAACTCTGGACTTCTAATAGTTCCCAGAATCAATAAATCNACCAAAGGGGGTAAAGCGTTCTCATACACAGCACCTAAACTTTGGAATAGCCTTCCCAACACTGTTCGGGGTTCAAGCACAGTCTCCCAGTTCAAATCTAGATTTAAAACACATTTTTTCAGTGAAGCATTCATGTAATACAGTAAACAGCAGCTACGCTAAGTTGTTTTCTCTGTCTTCCTCCCTGACCTCGGGATACTCATCCCGA
>JAZGTJ010014754.1:0-13888 GCA_036877575.1 Botia almorhae
AATCCACGATTTGTTATTTTATCTACGAGAAAATATTTAATCTCAAATTAATAAAAATAAACCAAATATTTTTAAACGAAAAGTTTTACAAAGCTTTTAATTGCCATCTGATAAATCTTATTCACAAAAACACACAAATTCACATGCATCCTTTGGAAGTTCATTCATGCTTTGGTCTGGTGGTTTACCAGGTAAGTTATTAGCTGTCTTATGTTTAGTGAACTAATCCTCTCATTAGAAACCAACACAACAGATTAAAGGCCACACTTTGTAATAACCTTAATTATCAGGACACTGATTCTAATAAGCATGCCACATTCATTGATTGCAACAGGTATGCAGCCGCTAGGTATTCTCTTTTGTTTCTATGGCTAAATAACTGTTGTACTGTAGTGTGAAAGACATGGTTGTGTGTGACTGATGTTATTAATGTTTTTGTCTTGTTACCCAGTATACGTATGCCCATTTAATTTCAAATAAAGTATAACCCCGAGTAGAGAAATGCTTTTTAGTATTCATTAACCGATTTATGGACCAGCTATCACTAAAATAAATGTTAAAACTACATTTAATTACTAAATATAAATGTATAGAAATTTGTAATTTTTTTATCTGGCATTTTTTAAACATTTAAACATGTTGAAAACATGTTTAACATTTTTTTCTGTTGAAAACTATTTAATATACATATAAAACCAAGATACCATAAGTATTTAATTTTTAAGAACTCGGCACAAACTGATAAGCATTACACGGACCACTTTTTTTCATTAACTTTTCATTTCTTGTACTTCTTTATTTATTATTGACACACGTTCAAATTGCTTTTACTTTTTGCATGTACATTGTTGGGGTCTCTCAAAAGCTAAAATTAAGAAATTTAATCTCAACAAAACTTGAACGAAAATATTTTAACGGTACTAAATTTACTCTTCCAGAATATGTAAACTGCCAGTGGGAACCAATAGCTAATGGAACAACAATTCCCATAGTTCCTCATTCATTGAATGAGAAGCTGCGCATGCGCTGTCGCACCTATTATTTTGTTCTCCCGCAAGCAATAAATGAAGAGCCGCCCGAACGTGTGTTTGATCAATATAAAACAATTACGGGCGGAAGCTGATTTTCTCATACACTGGTGCTTTTATACATGGAGTCACACGACACCTAGCTATTATTCTTGTCAGGTTGCGGGTTCCGCCATCAGGGGATAAGAGGCCGAGAAAACGGCAGACTAACAGGACATGCAGAGGTGTTTTTGTATGTAAAAGCTAGCTGGCTAAGCAGGGCATCGGAAGAGCAAAACGTTGAAGAGTTTTCCAGGACCCCACCTTTTGCAGAAAGGGCTACATCTGCTCTCATCCACATCGTCCTGGCGTCAGGATGGCGCACCTCCGCGACATGCAGAACCAGGTAAATCCGCAGCCCAGCGGACTATTCATTCTGTATCCGTCAGTATTTGTCTCATTATTATTAAAATGGCACTAAGCTTTAGTGCTAGGCTGACATTGCACGCATGCCATTGCTTTCTTTGTAGTAGAAAATTGCAAAGCCTGACACCTTCTTAACGCTATATGTTGTCTGAGTAATTGTTTCAGTGTAAATCCAGCAACATGTCTTCTGTCCGAACAATTTCATTTATTACTACATGTCACGTCTGCTATTTTAATTTGAATTGTATGCACGTTTCAGTTTTGTGATAACAGACGTAATAGCTTCCCTGATTTAGTCTGGACTTTTAGTAAATGGCCATTGTGGTTCAGCCACACTTGTCTTTGAGAGTGTATCTTGTGTTATAAACTGTACTGTCTTTCATTTGATTATCAGAATTCCCGACTTGATCCGGAGGAGTATTTCACAAAGCAGGAACGCATTGGGAAGGGATCTTTTGGTGAGGTCTACAAGGGCATCAACAATCGCACTAAGGAGGTGGTGGCCATCAAGATTATTGACCTGGAGGAGGCAGAAGATGAGATCGAAGACATTCAACAGGAAATCACGGTTCTCAGCCAGTGTGACAGCCCCTATGTCACCAAGTACTATGGCTCATATCTAAAGGTAAACGCTCCTGTTGTTGAGGATCTTGGGTGTCATTTTCTTATATATTTTAATATGACTATAAATAAAAATACATGTGTAGGTAACTAAGCGTTTCTGTGCTTTATAGGGAACTAAGCTGTGGATCATCATGGAGTATTTAGGGGGTGGCTCCGCTTTAGATTTAGTAAGTGGAACAACAGTGGTTATTCAGGTATGGGAATGAGTGTATTTATGTCATCTTGAAAATTAAATTTGTCTCTTTTCACACCTCTCAGTTGAAACCAGGGCCCCTAGAGGAGACATACATTGCTACTATACTGAGGGAGATTTTGAAGGGATTGGAATATTTGCATTCAGAAAGGAAGATTCACCGCGATATCAAAGGTGTAATATGCACGTCTGCCCACTCGATCGGGCCAGCTGGGAATGTATTCATGTTTAATCGTTTGGACTCTGTATGTTGCAGTCGCTTGTGAAATCGGAACTGTTCTTATGATTCATGTTTGTGTCTTGTGGTAGCTGCCAACGTACTGCTGTCTGAGCAGGGGGATGTGAAGTTGGCAGATTTTGGTGTGGCAGGGCAGCTCACAGACACCCAGATCAAAAGAAACACTTTTGTGGGAACTCCGTTCTGGATGGCCCCGGAGGTCATCAAACAGTCTGCGTATGACTTCAAGGTATGGAAATAAATCAGTGGGCTTTCCTTAAAATGCAAGAGAACAATCTGCTTGTTTACGAGATCGATGCACTGTCAGAAAATTAATGTGCAAATGTGCCCACAGTGCTGTGAAAACACTTTCAGCACTTTGGCAGGATAGCTGGGGTGGTAAAATTAATTCTCAAGCTCTCAGCCTTTAAAGGGCATGGCAAAATTTGCTTAGAGTATTGCTTGAATATTGACGTTTATTGGAAAACAAGACAAAAATACTGAATTAGAAAATATTTTGCGGTGTGGGCGTAGAAATTGTTGCTGATTGGGTTTTAGTGTAATAGCAACTAATATTACTATTACGTTTTCATAAATGGACAGGTACAGTATAATAATAATTTACATTTATGCATTTGCTTTTATCCAAAGCAACTTGCGGTACATTCAAGTTTTGTCAGTAAGTTTTGTCCCACACCTTTTGCGCCGCTAACGAAATGCTCTACCAACTGAGCTACAGGAACACGAATTATTTAGCATTATTAATAACTTTCTGGTTTGCATTTTTGCTGCAGGCAGACATTTGGTCTTTGGGAATTACAGCAATCGAACTGGCAAAAGGGGAGCCCCCGAACTCTGATCTGCACCCGATGAGAGTGTTGTTTCTTATACCCAAAAACACTCCCCCTACACTAGAAGGCTCCTATAGCAAACCTTTCAAAGAGTTTGTGGAGGCCTGCCTCAATAAAGACCCACGCTTTGTGAGTATTTACATTTATTCATTTAGCAGACGCTTTTATCCAAAGCGACTTACAAAGTCCTAGGAACCAACAAGCCGAGTCTACAAGCTACATTTACAAGTGGATATTGTATTCTGTTACTATTTGGCGGTGGCACATCGTTTTCCAAGTGAGCCTAAATAGAATCTGTTTTGTTCAAAAATGTAAATGATGTGTCTTGACATCAAGCATAAACAGATTTTAGTCCTATGTCTTTTGTAAGGCAAGTTGACTTTACTGTTCTGCTTGCATTCAGCGGCCCACCGCCAAGGAGTTACTGAAGCACAAATTCATCACACGCTACACCAAGAAAACGTCTTACCTGACAGAGCTTATTGACCGATACCGCCGTTGGAAATCTGAGGGCCATGGTGACGAGTCCAGCTCGGATGATTCTGACATGTATGTCATCCTTCCATCATGATGTACATTTAATCAATAACTCGTTGCCTTGTATCGCCATTGTGATCTATTATTCATTTGTCTTCTCTCTTTGAGCACTGGCCTTTTAATTAGATGACTGGTGAATTGATGCTGATGATTTACAGCTTTAAAAGGAAGCATGTTCCCTGTTTCTCCTCATACCCTAACAGGGATGGAGATAGTGATGACAGAGACCAGTGTCCTGTGTGGACATTCCCCACAGTACGGCCCAGCTCTATGAACAAGCTCCAGAAGGGCTACACAAACACAGACTCGGAGGTGAGAAACTGAGAATACGTCATCCAAGTATGTGAATTTTGCCATATTTACCAATTTTCTTCAATGAATTTTTTCTATGGAAAATACAAAGAAATTAGTTTAAAAATTGACAGTTCACAGTGACCAGTGGCTGTCTGCCACTGGTAAAATGCTTTAAAATGCTTTAAAACGTACAACAAAAAACCACCATGAATGTATCATAAAAGTAGTTGATGCGACTCATGAGCTTCATTACATGTTTTCTAGAGACATACAATAGGTTCCTTGCATTTCAGATCTATTTCTTACACATATTTCTTTTCCTATGGCTTGAAATGTAGCTCATTTTTTGGCTGTCGTTTTTTGGGAAGTGACGTGGAGGCCAAGTATGGTGACCCATACTCAGAATTTGCCCTCTGCATTTAACCCAACCAGTTAGTGCGCACACGTCGTGGTAGCGAGTTGTCGCATTGGAGTAGTGAGTTAGCCAGCTAGAACACACACCCAGAACAGTGGGCAGCACTGTGGCACCCAGGGAGCAATCGGGGGTAAATTGCTCCCCTGGCACACCTTAGCTGTTTCCTGGTAGCATTGGGAATCCAACTAGCAACCTTCTGTTTACAAGTGCAACTCTAACCTGTAGGCCACAACTGCCCCAATGTCTAGCGTCTTGTTTGTTCTGTCATTCATGTCACAGGCAGCAGAGACCGTACAGAGACAGCCCAAGTCACAGTGTCTGTCAGCGCTGGTTTCGCCCATCTTCAGAGAGGTAACTGCCAATAACTCACACTCACTCTCTTACTGTTTGCAGTGTGTAATCAAACACTTGGACTGATATGGTCAAGGTTACACAGCAGGCTTCTAATCAATGCTGCAGCAGATAAGCCGGCGGTAGAATGTAATAAACTATGATAAGTTCTGTTGTTATGGAGATATATGCGAGTCTGCATGTCCTCAGCTAAAGGAGAAGAGGAGGGCTTGTGGAGGTGGAATGGGTGCCATAGAGGAGCTGGAGAATGCTTTTAACCTGGCAGAGGAGTCCTGCCCTGGCATATCTGACCTGTTGGTCACACACATGATGGAGAGAATGTGCAGGTGGGCAGACTTTTATGATAAAGTACTCTTGTGGTACCATGGTACCAGATAGTAATACAGTGGTACTAAATTATTCCCATATGTGTGTGTCATGGTTTATAAGGTAAGGACACAATGGTAGTACCATAGTACTAAACAGGAGAATGATGAACCAGCCAGATGAAATACAATATAACTCAATATACTTGTTGCTGTTAAATATATAAATAAATAAAGTGATGTGTGATGCTTCCTCATTTAAAACATTTGGTCTGTGAAAAGGTTTTTTGACACCATTTTTTTTCTTGTGTCAGGTTTGCTCTGAATGGTAACACCACACCATCGTCACGATGAAGCCCGCCCCCATCTGCCCTAAATCACCAGATCCCCATCAGGACCACAACATACTTGCCCTTCTTTCACCCTCTCTCAGCTGCCCCCCCCAGAGATCTTTTAATTAGTTATGATTAAATATTTTTACAGTTTTCTTTATAGAATGGAAAGTATTTAAAAGAAAAGCCATGTCATTGAGCAAACTGTGTTTACTTGTTAGATCACAAATGCTATTATAAAGTGTTTATGGAAACGTAGTGATGTGTGGTTTACTGGTGCGTGTTTGAGTCGTTACACATTTAAATTTCTTTCAAATATTTAACAAAACTGGAAAAAATTGATTTACATAATATATGTGCATTAAAATTCCCATGAAAGACAAACACATTTAAAGTTCTTTTAAATAATACAAAATTGTGTACAATGATTGCTAATCTGCACTGCAAAACACCATATTCTTAAAGGGATAGTTCACCGAAATTAAAACTCATTTACATGATTCTGTTACCAAACAGATATGACTTTCTTCTGTGGAGGAATAAAGATATTTTGAAGAATGATGTTTTTTTTATTAAAGTGGCTTGTGTGTTCTGCCAAAGTAAGTCATTGGTTAGGAATGACATGCAGGTATATAAATGATGACTGTTTTAATTAGTCTTTTTAGTGAAAATATCCAAGCATCCTTTAAACAAGATCAATTTACCCAAGAAGCTAAACTAAAAACTTTAGAGAATGTATTGTGAATATATAGTATATTTTGTCACATTCTGTTGCCAGATTTTTCATATGTTTTTAGTATATCACACTAAATGTTATGTATTTGTATACCTGCTGTGGTCAAAAAACAGCCAGATTTCATCTGTGAACAGACATACAGAATATAAACTCAATGGACCTGTCTGTGTATTTACACAGGGCACAGCCCTGGTTGTGTGATACAGCCTGTCCTTAGACAGGAAGAAGTTTGTTAATCTATATACAGTTAATAGGTCAAACCGCCACACACCGACGATTTCAGTGTCCTGATTTTTCATATTTTATTAGGAAAAAAACGTTAGGTATGATTCATCTTAAGTTAAATAGTTTGATGTGTGTACACTTTGTTTTTCGATTGTTTCCATCTTTAGGTTGATTTCCTTCTTTATGTAATCATTTACGACCTCTAGTGGCCGTAAGGAGCCACTGTGCAAAAAAGCCACCATTTTGACAATGGGAAACAAGAACTAACAATACTTACATAGCATTTAACATTAATTTTAATACCTTTTAGAAATTGAATAATAAACAACTGTGTTTGTAATGACTAACATTAACAACGATTAATAAATGATGTAAAAAACACATTGTTCTTTGCTGGTAGGTTAGAATTAGGTAGTGTACAGTAAAAAAAAACTCCAAGAACAGTTTTTAATATAAAATTTAATTACAAGATGAAATACAAGTTTGATAGAAAGTTCTTAAGTGAAATATTCTAAGTGGAATGTTGTTGTTTTCAAGAGCAACTATGGAAAAAGGTTTAGCTGTCCAGATGTAACATTTGCTTTCAGTAATAGATATAATCCTACATTTAATTATCATACAGAAATGATTGTTTCAGTGACAGATGAGTTTAAATAAACATTATAAACCACAGAACCTGGTGAGAGGTAAAAACTTGGCATGCATTAAGGTCAAGGAGCGCAAAAGCATATTTCAATGTTTGTAAATGTATAATCTTCAGTAACCAAATTTCACATTGCACTCAGACCCGAACAAGGTCTGATATTACATGACGGTATCCTCTTAGCTACAATAATAGGGAAAAACACACCAAAACTAGAATCTGCTTTAGAGATTCACCCATTTTCCTTCATTAGACAGCTCAAGGAATGAATTATAGGTCACAGTACACCACACAGCTGTGGTATACTGTGTAAAGACTTCTTCATGCAGGGAAGAGAGAAGTACTTCAGAAAACTCCTCAACAGGAGGGCAGCAATCTCTCTGGCAACACTTATAAACAGTATAAAATGAATCATCAAAAAACACGGTGCAATAGCTGCCACCAAGATACTCAAATTTAGGAACTGCTAGAATTGTTCACAGTGAATTTGCTACTGCAGATGGTAAAATGTGGGGCATAAAGCACTTTCAATGATCTTAAATGGTCCTAAAAAAGTTTTTATTAAAGTTTTATTAAAGAAGGTCCATTACCAGCAGCATTTGGCTTTTGTAACAGAATATAAACATTAATTGCTCTGTGGGGTCCACAGAGTTAATAACTGATAGGTGGTTCTTCATTTTGGTTACTGGCATATCAAGGTGCTAAAATAAATGAATGAGTATTACATACAGCAGCTGAGTAAATATCACAAAGAACTTAATATTGCTTACAAAAACTCAAAAGAATGAAAGAAAGATAATGGCAAGCAGGATGAGCTATGGACCAGTCTGCCCACTTTCTCCATATTTACTGGAGCAACAGTTCCCCTACAGCTTGTTCGGTGAGTGACTGGATCAAGCTCAAAGGACGGGTCAGCATCTGGGAGAAATGCACGAAACAAGTGCTGTGAAATCAGATCTCAACGGTCAGAGACGGACGTTAATAGCGTGTAAACGGGCCTCAAGTCTGACTGAAATTGGCCCTTACCGTATTTAATCACAGGTGTGGGCCGTCTCCCTCCCCATCTCCTTGCTTTTGCATCTGTGCCTGCATTCTGGCGATCATCTGCTGCATCCGCCTCAGCTGACAGACACAAAACACAGTCAGAAATGAATACTCAATCGTTAGCGTTAAGACTGTGTGTGCTTTAAAAACATTGTACCTCAGCCTCTTTCTCCTGCAGGATTATGTCCTTGTCCATTTCCTCTGGCTCTGGGCCCTTCCTGCAGGTCACAGAGTAGGTGGGTGTTAGGAGCCTCATATGCAACCACAATTGACAAACTTTCATAAACAATTGCTTATTTTACACATTGGCACATCTCCTTTAGGCAAACATACCCTATAGTGATAGTTTCCAAACAAAACTGACAGTAGATGATAGACAATGCTGAATTATCAAAACTGCTGTTTAAAGACCCCATGAAAGCCAAATTAAAGTTTTGCGGGCATCTATTAGCTTTGGGGCCATTTATATGCTAGTGTACTTGTAAACCTTTAGCAGATTTAAGCATTTAAAATGTAGTCTTCAATTTCTGGTAAACCAAATCAAAATGACTAATGACCCATCTGGCACTGATTGTTGTCCAGTGATGTGCGTTCTAGAAGGAGAAAATCTCTCACACCACCAGTGACAGACTAGCATATACGACTGTGTATATATGATCACCTAGACTTACTAGTTCCATACAATGGAAATGCATACTTGTGATTTCATGGAGTCTTTAAGAATTTTTTTTGAGGATTAGTAACGCTTCGACACTGAGTGTTTTGAGATACAGAGTTAAGTCGAGACAAAAATGACAAACCCAAGTAATTAGTGCAAGCGTGTGCTGAGCATAGCAGAAAGTTGGCGGACAAACGTGTGTGAATGTGTGAGTTAGAGATGGTTATAAAGGCTGTGTGCTGTGAGAGGTGCAGAAACAGCATCAGGGGCTAAAGGACAGGCGGAGCTGTGACTGAGCCCCCAGCAGTACCTCCCCCTCCTATCCTCTAACACATACGTCTGACTTACAGCTGATGATCTATGAGACTCAGACTTCACAGGCCCAAGTCAAGCTGTAGAATGAACATAATACAACTATACAACATGTTAACACTGAAGCTTTAGTGTCTAAAGTGTACAGAGCATTATCAGGCTGTCTTAACACAGGCACTGAATGAACTGATTAAGCTAAAAACTAACAGTTATTGGGCCACAGCAATAGTTTTGTTTTCACTATATGATTGCTTTTGTTACCTTTTTGTGTGTATTTAACAAAAATGAGAAGTGGCTGTATATATGTCATATATGACATCAACATGTGACGTATTGCCTTGTTCAAATATCGGGATATTTTGGGATATTTAAATATGTGGCTGTAAAAAAATCTGCTTTTTCATGGAGGCTGGGGGAGGAGGTGGAAAAGGACAGGCAAAGCAGTACGTACGCAGGCGACAGAGGCAAAATGTAACCATGGGAGGACAACCTGCCACCCCGTTTGAGGCGTTCCGAGCGGAAATTCTCGTAGTGAAGGTCCTGAGTGACCTCCTGCAGGTCTTGCATGTGGGTGCTGCACAGATACCAACATGCATCATTTAGGGCTTAATACATATCAACACATATCATATTACATACATATACATATTACATACATCATACATATTAACACAATCAAATATTCCCAATACAAATAATAATGAGCAGATATCTTGATTCTTGACAGAAACAGAAAAATTATTAGTTTCGTGTAAACTCACATCAGCATGGTGCGAAGTTTAAGGAAGTCGTTGTGTTCAGGGTTCTCCACCTCCACCACACCCCACGGGTACAAACGGCCTCTCACCTTTTTTCCTTTAGCTTCGATCTGCTGGTTGGATCCCACTACAGCAAACGGTATACTGGCCTGTAACAGTAAAACAATGAGAATATATTACCAATTGTAACCCAGTTTCAACGTAGCTATTATTACAGAAACATTAATATACATAACATATGAACAAAGAGAAAGTTGGTTGCTCAAGCTATGATTATTTTAAAAGATGTAAGATGGCAAAAGCACAACACAAACCTTGAGAATTCTGGTCTGCTCTTTGAAATCTTCATCTTCATCTGACTCGGCATCAGGGAGATGATAGATCTTAATGCCATGCTCGTCGATTTCATCCAAAATCTGCAGCGAATAATCAACAGCAAAAGTCAACCCAAACATATGATCAACCAGTGCCAAAGTGTTTTTGAAAGGAGATGCATTACCCTGCGCTTGAGTCTCTCTCTCTCCCTGAGGGTCAGTGTATCTGCTTTGGCAATAACGGGGACAACATTCACTTTGTTGTGAATGGCCTTCATGAACTGGACGTCTAAAGGTTTCAGTCTATAAAATCAGAGCATGCAAATGGAGGACATCGTTAAATATTTCAAACATGGCACTTTGTGAACGTTAAAGCTAATTATACGACCACAGAGCAAATGATGAAAGATCAATCAGATGAGTCCCAGATGAGACAGGTGTGAGAACTCACCCGTGACCCAGAGGAGAAATGAAATAGAAGCAACAGTGTACACGGTTGTCAACAATGTGTCTGCGATTGAGTCCACTCTCATCGTGCAGGTAGCGCTCAAACTGGTCATCGATGTATGCGATAATGGTGTTGAAACTGTCAATAAAATCCACACAGCAAGACAGAGAGTTTCTTAAGAATTTGCTGTTCACATCTTTATCTAGAGAGAAATACTAGCATTCAAAATGGGTCACATCATTTGACAGACAATCGAACTGATAAATGGGGTTAACTGTGTCAAATATAGTTTTTAATCCCTCATTCTGCAAAACTAGCCATTTCGCAGGTTTAAAAGTGGCTTTTGCAACTTGTTTTCAATTAACAGTCTTTTGTTCACATGGGAAAGAAGTTTTAAGTTATATTTCGATAACACATCAAGCTAGTATATTTTATCTAAAAACATTTAATGGCATATGACCACTTTAGAAGCCAGCTGCACAAAGCACATAAAGCTCAAAGTTTGAACGCAACAAATTAAATTTTGGTCATAAGACCAAACAGTTAAACCCCCACACTGATTTGAATCCACAGGCTTGAAATGTCTTCTGTTAAAACGACTGCATTAAATGTCAAGATTCAGTTCTACAAATGTTTTGCGACAGCACACATTTCCTTTTTCAGACAAAAACCTCTCTCTCCAACATCCTCTCTGTTCTGTTTTCACTCTACAGCGAGCCAGGAAGCCATCAGAAAAGGTCACACATGTTTCCTGTCTCTTCCACTAACAGAGCAGCTTTCCCAAAGCTGTACTTTTCATTCCCCTATTCCTCTACCCAGGATTGTATCTTTTACATTGTCTCCAATTACATAAAAAATATATATTTTGCTTTAACAAATCCCCAACTACAGCTCTTCTATTGTAATATGCCAGCACACAGTTCACATATGGTCATTATGTTAACTCTGCCTCGCTTTCTATGATCAACAAAAGTAAACCTCACCAGTCTTGGCTGTTAATGGCATCTCCATATCCTGGCGTGTCGACCACAGTGAGACGAAGCTTTACTCCACGCTCTTCGATCTCCACCGTTGAGGCCTCGATCTGCACCGTGCGCTCAATCTTCTCTGCATGACAAAAGCATGTGCAAGACACATCAGAGATGACACCAAATACATGCTGCGGGTCCAAAGCTCTTCTGTACATATTAACATCAGGCCACGGCACTTTCTTTTGAGACTGTAGCTCTCACCTGCAGCACCAGGAATGACTCTCTCTGGATAGAGATCGGTAAGGAACAAACTATTGATCAGCGTGGACTTCCCCAAACCAGACTCGCCTAAAAAGAACAAAGTACAAATGAGGACACACTCAAAAGTCAAATCAGCAACAAAACCCTTGACTGCAGGAGAAAGAGGTATTACTGCTCTACGCATCACATTATGCTGTTGTATATCCAGTCTGCTCTATATAAAAATAAATATTATAAAACGGTTAGTTCCATTCCTCAATTCTGATTGGTCAGCAGCTGTGTTTTATTCACGATACAGCACGGCGACAACCGCTTCACTCAACGGTTCTGTGTATCATTGAGCCCCCGCACTTAGAAGCACTCTGTTGCCGTTAGGGACTACTTTTTACAGCGGAAGATGATGATTTTACTTGATAAAAACATTATAATATAACATAATTAATATGATTTTAATATTTTTATTATGTGGTAACCGTTTTATAAAAGCAATAAGGTACTCGGGGCTGTGCTGTATCGTGAATAAATCACGGCTGAAAGGGTTAAATACAGGGGACCACACTGTTCTCTGCAATCTAACTGTTGCTTTAGCCACTCATTGTTCTCTACCCTAAGTAGTCTCGGTCCAGCTGTCATCTATAACCATACAGAGCCAGTGAAATCATTTGMGGCTGAAATTCTGCATTYCTGTGATTTATTTTAAGGGATCAGTGTACAATGTGCTCTGCTGAGCGGGCAGCCCCCAGCCACCCTCCCCCACCCCATTCTCCACAGCATATCTCATTTGTGTGTAAACAGCTGTACACACACACACACACACACACGGGGAGAGTCCCAGCGACCCAAAAGAGGGATTCATCTGATGCTGCCAAAGATTCGTGTTCCCACAGTCATTTCCACTCAAACACCGAATAGAGTTTTCTACCACTAAAATGCTAACCCTAACCTCCAAACATGGAAGCTGCTCCAACTGATAAGAGTTTGATAAAGTGACTACACTGAATTATTGTATAGTAACTTCTATTATATTTTTATTATAATATAACATCCCAAGCGCAAACATGCACATGCATATTACATAACCACCTGAAAAAAATACAGGTAATCTTTTAAATATAGAAAGCATTGAACTGAGAACGAACTAAATACATGGAGCCATTGTACTATGGCCAATATAATGAAACAATTTCACAGATTTGAATGATTTTCTATCAAAATTGTGCTGCTCATATCATTGTGTTTTTGGTAGGAATTCAGGCACATCAAAACATCAATGCTACTTACCCACCACCATAAGTGTGAACTCAAAGCCCTTTTTCACTGATTTCCGGTGCACCTGGTTTGGTAAATTGGCAAATCCAACATACCCAGGAGTCTCTGGGTTTGTAAACTGTCCCTGCTGAAAGCAACAGAATAGGACATCTCTAAATACTACACATATAAAGCATTAACCTGATTGAAAACTGAAGTCCTATTAAATACAATAAAATATAGGCCAGAGCATTTGTGATTTGGCACACGCAAATTTTTGCAGCCCTTATTCCTGCATATATATGTTATTTGCACTAGCGATATGTGACACCCTTCTCTTTACACTGCATCTTTGGTGACACACTGAATGAAACCAAACATCAGCCTACCTGCTTTCATTTCCTTACCTTCATTTTATCAGCTTGAGACATTTTGAGCTTGATTGAAACCTGCAAAACAATGATACTTTTAAAAGTCTGGATTTAACCACATTATATGCGACAGCAACTTCAACGATTACATCTCTGGAATAATGTGACCATCTTAACACTGCAGCTCGAGCAGAACTTACATGCACAGGAAGGGTGCAGATAAAGTTTCAGAGCTATAATGGAACAGGAAGTCAGTATCTGTCTGTGAGTCTCTCACCACAAACCTTCATCAGCCATTTGAGTTTAACTGACAGCAACATTAAAACCAAGTCTAAGTTTACTGATCT
>JAZGTJ010014755.1:0-13888 GCA_036877575.1 Botia almorhae
CAGCATCCAGTTTAGATTCACATAAGATTCTGTATTCCAAAAAGTTTATGGTGAATGGTGCCTTATTGACAATTACAATCCATGCTTAGATGTATAAAATCAGACTTGTTTTGTTAATTTGGCTTTGCCTGAAACGTGCTTAATACAGGTGGGTAAAAGCAAACGCTTCTAGCTACGCACTGTCAATTTCACGCGTCACTGACTGCACTTTAAAAAATAAGTCCAAAATGATTCCTGTGTTGCATTATGGAGGCATTACTTGCACATATTTAGTCCTGAGCGATGGCCTCTGAGACTGCCTGTCTCCCTACATCTGACCCACTTGTTTATTATGGTGCCTCTTTTGTGATCTTTGCCTCCATCATCTCCATATTTTAAAGCTCCTGTGGGCATAAGCACACAGGCAACACTTAGGCTTTCTGTGGATACTGTCAGACAGAAATTGTGAATGTGCCCTTACTTTTATTTTGGCTCCTAACAGAGATGAGAAAGTCATTTACAGGAATATTTTACCTAAACATGAACATTCTGTCATTTACTTAATCTTACGATGTACACAAAAGAGAATGTAGAATAATGGTCTTTTGTCAGGCTAGCTGTACTTTTCATAATCAAGTTAAGATGTCTTGATGCCCTTAAGTAAAAAGAGCCATAATCACTAATAGAGCTTCTGCAGTCAGTGTCCTAGTTTCCTCAAGTGTGCTGTTGACAGGCTGAGTTATTAGTTCTTGTTCCTCTAGTTGTTCTGCCCCGGGCTGCTGCACTTGGACAGCGATGAACGCACTGGAGGAGATGCACTGAGGTGGTGGAGGAGGTGATGTTTGCCCACCCTCACTCAGGTTGTTAAGAGCTCACATGACTACAGTGAGACAGGACAGAATAGAAGTTGCTATTCATTATTGGGCTGATTTTATTACCATACCGCTGTATATTACTGTATTTACTGTAATGTTACTGTAACGTTGTGCAATGGTCATAAATGACACTCAGATCATTTGGCTCAAAGAGAACAGGTGTGCCTTTTAGAAATGTAGTCACTTAGAATTTCATCTAGGGGATGGTAAAATGGATGACAAAATTTCATGGGGACCCACACCATTTCTAGTGACCAGAATATGATAGAGAGTGGGGGTAAGCTCTTTTGACTTGGGCCAGTAAGTAACCACCTAGCAACTTGATTGAATGTTTTAATTCTTATGATTTTGGTTTGGACATGGCACCATGTTACTCAACATAATATATGTGTATTATATCTAGATGCTGTAGGGTAGGATGGCTGTAACATTATGTTAATAAAAATAGTTTCACTGACCAAGCAACCTAACACAGAAGACAAGTGGTTTGTGTACAGTGAAGTGCAGACAGTGAAAAAGACTGATGTTCAATCAATTTACAATGTTTACAAGTATAAACACACACGAAAAAACACTAGGGCAAACAGGAGGAGGAGAGAATGAACAAATCAAAGAAAAAACTAACACACATTTATCAACTACACTGCCTAACCCAAAACAAAGAGATCAAACAAAGAAAAAGATAGGGAGTCGTGTTTGCTCTTTCCTTGTCCCTAGCTAAACTACACTAGCCAAATTATCCCTCATCCTAAAATAAACTACACAATCTAGCCAAATTATTACTCATCCCTAGCTAAACTACACAATTTAACCAAATTATCCCTTGTCCCTAGCTAAACTACACAATCTAGCCAAATTATCCCTCGTCCCTAGCTAAACTACACAATCTAGCCAAATTATCACTCGTCCCTAGCTAAACTACACAATCTAGCTATATTAACTACACAATCTAGCCAAATAATCCCTCATCCCTAGCTAAACTACACAATCTAGCCAAATTAAAACATACAAGTGTGGCACTCGCTCGTAACCTAGTGAGCTAATACATTAAAGTACATATCATGTGATGTTGTTACCTGTCCACTCCTCTCCTAGTACAAACGTACAAAACGTTAGAAAACGGGGACACAATGGCAACAATAGGTAACACAAGTAAATTGCGAAAGGAAATGGTCATGGGAGAGCAGCGAGAACGAGTCTTCGATGGATGGTCTGGGTTGCTCTTTTATCAGGTGGACAGATGGCTGATTGGTTGAATGGGTGATGATGTCAGCGTTTGGAGTGAAACTGACAGGGCTGTAGACCAATAGCGGGATCTGTAAAAGAGAAAGTAAAACAGAGAAAAAGAAGAAAACACAAATGCATGAATATAGTAATCATACAGTGTCATAGTACATATATCAAACATCTATAGTACTTACATGTAATAGCCTCACTACATCATGGTACCACCACAGTAAGTTGAGTAAGAAAGCTGTAAAACAGGATTTGTAAGACTTTCCACTGTCACAGCTTCTCTTTCTCTCTCATAAACACGCGCTTTGTGTCTCTTTTTTCTGGAGGTCCTTGTATTTTGTGTTTTGAGGAGGCAGCTGTAATTTCCTGTGTCTAACCTGTTAAGCTCTCAGCCTGCGGAAGCAACCCATCGAAGCTGCGGGTGTTATCATGGCCGCCACATTGCCGTCTAATGGAATGATGGATGAGGCCTAGTTTCTCTCTCTCTTTCTCCTCTTTCTCTACCTCACTCTTCCACTGAGTTCATGGATGAGAGAGAGGCACAGGCGTGACCCAGTAGAGAGAACCCACATATTAAACTGGCACAGGGGCCAATGGATCAGCTGTCAGACTGGGAGATATACAACACCCAAACTCATTTATACAGACAAAGGAGCAGCAGAGGAAGCGATTTCATTGCAAATTGCAATTGTGTAACAATTTGAGCAAAGTTAAAATGAACATTTTGAAAAGTATTCAGTACGTCTCCATTTTGGTTTAATGACAGCTTGTGCTCGGATTGGCATGAACTCCATGTTTGCACAAAACATGATTAGCCCAGCATGATTCCAGAATGTTCCAAAAAGTGTGTTATATGCAACGTGGACAAAGCCACTGTCGCTGTCAGCTGGTGTGCCCTGGATATTCACTAGAGGGCACTCTCAAAACCATTGCCACTCCTCATAAACTACATTTCCCATAACTCTCTCTCTAAATGCATTTTGCTGTATCTCATTTTCCCCTTAACTTACCATATATATAACCTCACGTTATCAGTCATGTTATCCTTGTGAAGTATTGTACATTTACATTTACATTTAGGCATTTGGCAGACGCTTTTATCCAAAGCGACTTACATTGCATTATACTACGCATTGATCACTATACATTGAGTATGTGCAATCCCTGGGATCGAACCCATGACCTTGGCACTTGTTAACGCCATGCTCTAACCAGTGAGCTACAGGAAAGCCATAAAACTGTTGGCTAGGGTTTGAGACGCAGGCATACAATGCGACATGACAAGATCAGGTTAATTGTGAGGGATTGCGCTGCATTTCTGAGTGGTCTGTTGTGTTCCTTCCCATGTCTGTGTTTAAATGCTCTGCCTGTTTTCCTGGTTTTTCCTACAGTTTTGTGATTTGGACTTGATCTGTTTCGGACTGTTTCCACTGTTTTTGTCCTCCTGCCTGTTTTTTTGGATTAAGCTGTGTATTGCATTCAATAAAGCTGCGTTTAGGTCCTTATCTGTTTGTTTCTGAGCAGTTTGTAACAGCCACCGATTGATTAAATAGTAACCTACAAATAGTACAGTCTTAAATTAGCTTGTAAACGGTTGAAGCAAATGCGCTGTATTGTTTCAAAACAATGAAGTATGTGGAGGAGCGGATAGTGCTCTTGGTGTTTGTTTGGATTTAAATTCTGGGTTAGGTATCCGTGTTCATGTATGAACTATTTAAAAAATTGTTTTTATATATTTGTCCAACAACTACATGAGCTTGGTTTGTAACATGTAGGCTCCTTATTGTGAATAAGTATAGGTTATTTTGGTTATTGGGTATTATGAAAAGTTAATAAAAGAATTCAAACCACAATGTCTAACATTTATTTAAATTTCAAAATGTTATTTGAAAAATAACAAATGCTCTAATGTCGAAGTGTAACTGCCCAGAAGGGGCTCGAACCAACCATCAGTCAGACTATTCTAACAAGGCCACTTTTAAACTTTGTGGGAGTTAGGTTGACACGCGCTTTTGTGTGGTTTGTCCCTGTCAATCAACTGCTGATCCGACAGGCATGCCAGCTATCGAAACACTTGTGCAATGCACTGAAGATTCATTTAGTCATAGTCACGTGACGTGTGTGTTTTGAGTCACATGTCAGAGCAGTGTTGAGAAACATTTATGGTTTGGGATCAGTTTAGCATCAGACATCCCTATCTTAAATTTGACTGTTCAGGACCCTTTGACTGCTTATCAAGTCTGAGCAGTTTTCTGCATGAGCTGCAGCTACACTGATCTTGATTCTTCAGGGCTTTGTTCCCTCAGGAACTCCAAACAAGAGGCTCTCATTGAAGTTAAACGTTATGAATGCAGTAAGAAGGAGTGACATTGTGAGTTCAGCATTTGATGGGATTTAATCTGCCTGTGGATTATTGATAACACACGGCACACATTAAACCGGTTTTAGACTCTTTTGGGGGCAGCAGGGAGAGGATTGTGAGTGCAAGAGCTTGGCGTCAGCATCTGTGGTAGAGATATGGCGGCAGTTTGGATTGGATGCTGCACGGGCACGACAGATAACCGTAAATAATGGAGACTGTGTTCCCACAGTAGTTAAACAGTGTGATCAGAGTCTGGGTTGACCTATAAAAATATTACAAACTGTGAAAAACTACAACACAACAACTGTTCACTAAAACATGTTCTGTAGAAAAACTAATCTACACGTTAACAAAAAACAACAAAACAATTAATTATCAGTGCTACCTCATTCTTTCTCTCTCGCTTGCTTGTGTCTTTTGCCTTTCTGTGTTCATTTGCCTCACATCTAAAATAGTTGCAGACAGCACTTCTGCTGTGTTCTTTCTCAACCAAAGCCGGTTATGTTTTACTCGCTACTCGCATCTTACTCGCTCGCTACCGCTATTTAACCGGAGCGAATGAGACAAGACAGGCGCCGCGGTCACGTGTGCTGTGTGTCAGAGAGTGAAAGCGACACAGTTAGGCTGCTATCAGTGTATCGTTACCTCTGGAAATGAGTATTGGTACTGTTTCATATATTTCGAGATTTTATCGAAATATCGATATTTTTGACAACACTAGTGTCCACTAAAGTGTCCACTAAACTCCTGACCGGCCACCAACCTTATAATTTTGTCCCAAGCCCCATGAATTCTACCAGCAGCCCAGCTGGAGGGTTTGTATTTGGTTTTCCCATATATTTTTAAATGGTTTTATGAGCACAGTGAAAGTTTATACCCAGCCTATTTTGTTCAAATGCCTCAAACTCCATGTGAACACCATACAGCAAGTTAAATTTGCTGAACTGTTTAGTCATGTCTGTTTTGGTCTTTGGGACTAAGGTCACTGTTGTGCCTGTTTGATTCGGTACAGTCTAGCAGGCAGACTAGCCCAAAAGCAATTTGGCTTTGGCGATTTACAGAAGCCTCTGTATTTGTCACAGAAGCTTAACTCATTGGGTCTGGGATTTTAGATTTGTCTTGTCTGGCTTTGGGCAACTGTTACAGAATGGCAGTTACGTCCTAACATTTGAACAACCAGCTGCTAGACTGTAGAGTGAATTTTGATAGATTGAGTTGCCAGTCTGGGTTTGGATTACCAGAGATTAGCGATGTTGGCAGTGATTTATTTTGCTTAAAAGTTTGTGACTTTGTGCATCTTTGTGCGTCTGTGCATGTGTTGTCTGATATTAAATCAATAGAAGTAATGTTCTAAACTTTGGAATAAGCTAATTGCTAATTGCTAAAAATTGCTAATTTTTTCACAATTCATGTATTCCCAAATGATTTTTCTTACCCCTTGATTTCAATGGCCCTATGTTAAAGAATCAGACACATAACAGTCACCCTGACATAAAATAGTATTACTATAAGAGGATTCATTTTACCTGTACTCATTGCCTAGGATACTGTATGTAGAAAGTGGCACAACTTACCCCACTCTCCCATATATCAAGGGTCAGGTTAAAAATGTCTTTGCTCTTCTTTCATAACTAGAGATAGACGGTGCATTTGTTCTGTCTTGGCTCACAGTGTTGAACAGTATCTGCTTCTGATTGATTTTTCCTGCCATTGTGACATTTAAGCTCCTGTTAGCAGTGCGGCCTGCTGCCTGTTTGCAAGGAAGATGATTTCTGACTTATTAAAAATGCATTGAAAAAGAGGGAGGAGAAAATCACTGCAGATGGATTTCAGAGTCCATCTTCAGTGGATTAAAATAGCCAATAGAGTAAAAAAGACTAAAGAAGCAGAAATCAAAGAGAAGGAGATACTCTGGCCATGAAAGGATATGGGACCAGGCAAAAAACTAACTCACACAATGGCTTTATCTCAGTTAAGAACAAAATACTGTGAACTCGGATAACTCAGTCAGAACTCACATAATGTCCATTACTTACACAGCTTGTCTACTTCACAGGAGACCCTCTGGGTAGTTTATTTATTGATTTAGCTGTGAGCCCAGAACCATTTTTTAGCATAAATAATTATGCTTGTCAGTTTGGCTTGACGTGTGAGGTACATGCCCTGCTGTTTCCAAAGCACTGAAAGAGCAAAGGACCATATCATTTCCTGAAACGCTGGCATTTCTCTGTTGGCATTCGTGTTCTGGGCTCTGCTGCATTTCTGTACATAGTACACTTTATTAATAAGGTGTATCATGAATCTTGTCATTTGGTCCTAATGGCTTAAGCCACCTTAAGTGTTTTAGGACACAAGTTCACCTGCAGTGTCAGAGAGAAGTGAGCTCTGTGTCACGCTCACAATGAAGCTGGCTCACCTTTGAGAAGATGCACACATTGATGCAGTTTATGAGGGATGCAGTGCAGCTAACGTAGAGTTTGCATGTCACCTTTTTGGGTCATCTATTACCTTCTCGAAATGATCACTTTTGATTTACTTTGATTTCATAATTACCACATATCTGTCATAAGACTAAGTGATTTCTACTAATAGAAGAGTAACTTTTTTTCGACTAAGCCATTTCCTTTCGACTAAATGATTAGTCGACTGTTAGGGAGCAGCTGTAGGGTTTAGCTGTGACGTGCTGTCTGGTGTAACTGTGTAGCAGGCAATTGCATGTTCTCTCTGCTGTCTTATAACAAGCGTAGGCTTATGGTGATCTCATGGTGATCTCATGGCTAACTCCGGAACCCAAACTACACTGAGTCCTTCTTAATTAAGGGTTGCTCACAAATGCGTCTGATGAATTGAAATTGTTACTGAATTTGTTGTTTTTGCACTCTTGCATCACTTTCGATGATTGGCTGAGTGCAGAGAGCCCAGCACAGGTCAAGATGCAGGCGGCTTACTTTTAAGTGAGCTCTTTTGAAGGAGTAGCCTACATAATTTTGCAATAAGGCTGATGCAATTTATGCTACTGGGCCTGTAATTCACGCTATCACATCATTTGAAAATGGATACCCACAAACCTGCAGTTTATTTTCCCTCAAGCTTTCTAAACTAGTTTTACTCTGGTTGTGTATTTTTTGTTTTGAGTGTATTAATTGTTTCTCAGTGGAGTAAAACTTGAACAGGAAATGAAAATGAAAATGAAATGCGTAAGACTGTGACATTGGAGGTGAACAGTTTTCAGTGCAGCTGCCGTGGGCGTCATTTATTATTATTGTGTAGTGATCACACAGTTGTGCACAGAGACACAACTGTGAAACCTCTCCTAGACTGTGCTATAGCACATTATTTGTTTACGTAAAATGAGAAACACCTATTTTAGGGTCAATTATTGTAAATATTTACTTAATCGTTTAACAATACAATTTTTTAAGACACATTCTGTTTTCTATTCTGTCATTTTTGCATACAAATGGTTTGAGTTCTAAATTTTATTCTAAGATTACAAAAAGTAACTTAAAACAGTTTAAAATATAAATATAGCTGCAAGCAGCAATTTTTATGTTTCAGACACTTTAAAAAGATATTCCATACGGAAATCTAAATTATCATATACATGTTCAAAAATAATATTTCCAGAATAACGTCATAGCTGGAACAACTTGCCTGGCTTGTTATAAATTATAATTTCAAATCATGTTGCTGCCATAAGACCTATTTTTTATACATTTCACTAGTCTTTAAAACTCTGCTTGACCATTTCAGTTATATACATCTATACATAGGAGATAAAATGGTTGATGATTTAAAATGAACTATTAGTCCCGCTTTTATCAAACATTAATGAAACATAGTTTTTAAATGTAAACTTAGTCATTAATGAAACATTAATGTTACCCCAGATAGGCATGTTTTCCACATATTAAACGTATTTGTGAACTTGAAGACATTATCAGCATTTAGGCATAATATTTTGATTTAAATAGATATGTATTATTTAGCAAGGCTGTCAGCACATAAAACAGAGATGAAAATGACAACATTTATTAAATTCTAGTAATTTATCATAGCAATATAGTGTTTTTAATGTTTACAACTGCTGTAGCGCCACCTTTTGTCTGATCAATACAACATCTTGCATGCTTCTTTAGAATCACAAGATACATAAGCTTATTTAGTACTGTGGTCTTTTGATTTTTGGTTTGGGGAATATGGACTTAGTGGTACACTTTGTCACACTGATTTTCTAAATGACCCAGTTATAGCTTCCAAATTCAAAAGTTCAAAAATGTTTTTGGTAATTATTGACCTATAGTTCATAGACAATAGAGTCCATAGAATTCTACTGCGCTGGTTTTATTGATGTTGATGTGATAAACCTACGACTAGTTCATAAAAGTAGTTTTTTTTAAATATTCTCAACAATTTAAGGAAGAGCGCTTGTTCTAGAGACACAGTTGTTCAGAATTTGGAATTTGGGGTCATGAGTCAAACAGTCTCAAGTTTTGTTCGATCGACCTTTGCTAACCTTGTTTAATAGTTGCTCAAACTTCATTGGCTGCTGGTTGCCATGTTTCTCGAAATAATTAAATGTCCTCATATACAATCCTGACACCTTGGACAAAGACACTGCATGCCAATTTTCAAGTCAATCAAGCTAACTTTGGAATAAACAATTTAGAATGTGTTTTTATCCACATTGTAGCACCACCAAGTGGACGATCGCTGACTTTTTTACGTGACCACAGATTACATATGTCTACCAAGTTTGGTGACCATATCTCATTCCTTTCTTGAGTTATAGCCGCGTAACCAAAAAGTAGCCCCGCCCACTTCTACCTTTTTGGCATCCCGTCACGACCTCATTACTAGCATTTAAATAAGTTTCAAGTCTCTAGGCCTTACAGTTCGATCAGTCCAAATAGTTTATGGGAATAATAATAGCAGTAATACTATTAATAGTAATACAAATCTTTACAAACAAAAGTTTCCGTGCTTCCGTACTTTTATTTCCGCATTACAATGCTCACACACAAATTTTATGTGCAAATACATGCGTACACACTGTCTTTATTCACTGTTGTTGGTGATGCTTTAGAATTGGGTTGAATTATCACATGACACAATGTCAGTTTTAATCCAGGTCTGTATAGTGAGCAGAGGGGTTACAGTAGTGTTTGAGGCAGCACTGGGGAACAGTAACAGACAGGAGCATTCATGCATAAATGCAGGAGAGAGCACACAGAGAGGGTTTGGAGAAAGTGTGTGGGGTACTCAAGGACAACTTCCTGACAGTTCCACACGCTCTTTTCATCTCTCAGGCGAGTGTTAAATTCCCTCTGTTTTCCATAGTTTCAGTATTGTTTTAGGAAAAAAGGCAAAGTAAAATGATTAGCATACCATTCAGTTTAGCTGTGGCATTTTTTTTGCTTTTCAATAATTGTAATTGTCAGGGTTACAGGATAACAGGAAGCCTGTGACTGCTGTAAGCCAGTGTAAGGTGATAATGCCTTCTTAAAATATACTGAGAGTGTAAAAGTAAATTATTGAAGGAAAACATATTTATTATAAGGGATCTGCCATTTAGAATTTTTAGAAAAGACTACTTTTTCAAACTCCTCCAAGGGCGTTTTTCCGGTTTGCACAAAATTTGGTACATATCATCCAGAGACACTGATGACAAAAAGTTGTTTGATTTACCCAACCATTCTCATGTACCGCTTCAACGAATTTCAACGAAAGACCTGAGGGAGCATGCACAGTTTCGACACAGCGCCACCTACTGTTCCAGAAATATAAATATGACTATTTTTGAAAAAAAATCGTAAGGGTGGTCTCTTTAGATTCCTTTAGATTTGACCATTTTGAATTTTGTCATAAAATTTAATATTTCATGAACAGAGTTGTGTATTTTTATAAAACTTGGTATATTTTATCATGCTCGTTGTCTGAGGGTACAAGTTTGGAACTACTTAGTTTTAACAAAATTTACAAAACTGCTTATAACTTTTGATTAATTTGCTTTATTATCATGCAACCTATCTTCCTAGATTCCTTGGGTTTTATTGAGTGCTATGATACCGATGTGTCACAGTTGACTGTACTTCCTGTCTGCCATTTTGAGTTCTTTTAAAAACCTACGTTTGATTCGCACAGAATTTTGTGTGCATCATCTAGGGACACATCTGACAAAAAGTTATTAAAATCTTTTTGATAAATGAAATGGTTCTCATGTAACGCACTGAGATTTGATGGCAAGATGCCAAAAAGAATCTCAGCCTGTCTTAACAATGCTTCGCTATATTTACATGAAACTTTACATGTGTCATTGTGACCACAATTGTGACAGCGCCACCTGTTGACCGAAAAAGATTTTTATTGCTGTAAGTGGTTTTAATGACATTTTTAAGCCTATTTTTGTAAATTTATCATCAGTGAATTACACAAATATTCCCCTTCGTGCCCTTGGTGGGCTTGACCCTGTAATTGCTGCTTGCAATATTTTTCACATGATCTCTTTGCTTTGCATGCTAGTTTAAAGTCAGCAAGTGAATTATTTTTGCATTTTAAATCTATTTTTTTGGGTATTCCATACATGCAAAATACTTGCACGAATAGTATGGTCGTATGCTGTTTGGAATTTACCCTTAGACTTAATACCCCTTTAGGATACATTCAGGATACATACTGCCATATGAAAAGGCTTGATAATGACGGAGCAAATTACTAACAGTAATGCCAACAACATTTGACTTCATTTAGGACTTATATGTACGTTACGCGTTACAAAGCATAAACATGGAAGCATGTTCATGTAGAAGGAACACAATGAGCAATATGTACCACAATACACATGCTAAAGACATAATATAACAGTATAGTTCACAGAAATGTGCTTAACAATACAGTACAAACAGAATCAGTACAATCTAATATTGTGCAAACAAGCTTCTGCAGAGAGAGGGAGAGTGCTATTCCTGTCAGTACAAGGCAGTAGCCATATATACTGGAACAAACCACCAACAGCATGCAAAAATGTTTCATGTTAAATACAACAATGTCCATTATGTAGACATGAGGAGTATGAGATACTACAAAAAGAACAAAACAAAAGATATTCAGACAGATTTGGCACCAGTTAGTAAACACATTTAATGCAGCCATCCACAATGGAAGGTATCAGTATACAGTCCAAGTCCATTGGGGTTGGAATGAAAGGAAGTCTTATACACTGGGGAATGCATGAAGGTAAGCTTTGTTTTTGTGTGAACTATTCCATGAAGATTTACACCACACTAAACACAGTGATATAGCCATGAAGGACACGTCGGAACATCCTATGTTGGTCCCGGAATCACTTTTCTTATAATAATCACCCTAACCCTCCCCTAAAATTAGAGGGACATGATAGGTTGATAATAGCTGTTCAAGCCCCTCCCCCAATACTCCTAACCCTACTCAAAAAATAACAAGGATAAAAAAGGTGTCGATCCAGGAAGATCCACAGACTATAAATTTGACAACAAGCCGCCTTTAAAAGATTTGTGTCGCTAGATTGTTGCCAAAAACCTGAGATGCATCAATAATCGTTTTTGGATTGGATCATGACTCTAAATCAAAATTGCATCATATCATGAAGTCTCATAAAACTCTCACTTCCAGTATAAGTATTTCTTTATTATACTATATTCTGTAAATGTGTGAGGGGAAGGTAGGTGGGGTGGGTCAAGAGAAGCAATAATAACTCGTATAATGCGTCATTGTACAGCACTTGTTAATGTGTTTGTTCATTTGTGTCAGTGCCGATTCTCACCTGTGATGTATTATTTGTTTACTAGATGGGTCTTGGGTAATTTCAGGATCCTAATGCAAATGTTTTTACCCTCAATTAATATAAATGTATGTATTTTAATCATTCATAATTCTGTCACCTCTGCTAATCTGTTTTGTATAATGGATTTGTTCAGCGCCTTTGTGTGTGTGAGAACACTGACACACATATTCATTGTCTTTAACAAGATATAAAGATTGCAACACCAACTCGCCACTGAAGCATCATTAGTAATTGCCTCCAAACCCTCAGACGCTCTTATTTTGATGTATTATTCACGCCCCTGCTGAAGGGGTGGAAAACCGCACAAGAGAAGAGAAACAGTTTTATATTTTTTCTTTTGTTTTTGCCCTCACACTTTCTGCTGATGGTGGCAAACACCACAGAATATTAGTGTCAATTGGCGTAGTCTTATGTCTAGTGTAGGAGCACTAGAGTGGGCTAATATATTAGGCTCTGTACTACATAGTCTCGATCCACAGCTAGTTTGTTGCCTTTTTCAATAGTTGCGCTGTTTTCTCTAAATTAAGCCGGAACAATTTAGCATAACAATGTGGTCAAAGCTACAACATATATTCAGTATTATTATATGGCTCTTTGGAATACTTGGCAATGATTGGCCAGTTGTGGCATTCTGCAGTCTAATATTTTTGTGTAGTGCCTGTTAAACTGAATAATTGACAGTCACATGTCTTTTAAAATCACTCTTCAGTCACTTTCTTTTAACTTAATAATTAAAGCTGCAATTCGTAATGTTTGGTTGTCTATCACCATCTCTGTTTGAAACATAAAATTGGATGTTTTACATACATTTATGTATGTTGAAGTTACACTTAACATTTCCCTCAAAATCCGACCTGGCAGCTCATATTATAAATCATTATTATAAACTTACTGTTGTTAATCGGGGTGAGGTAAGGGGACAGTTCTGAACACTGATCTGTACTTGCCGTATAAGTGTTTTTTGTTTATTTTCTGGTAATCAGAATGCCATTTAATTCCGTGTGTTTCTCACAATGCTGTGATTTCTCTCAAAATAAATGATGAATAATTTCATTCACTGTATGGTTGTATTGTTGTAATTTAGATACTCTTAAACTTTAAAGACTTTTTTCTTTATTTTCTTTTACATAACACTTAAATGTCATTGTATGCAGCACATCATCCGGGTCTTCGAAAAGTCCTTTAATCATCAAATATTGCTGTGTCTCATCTTAACCCCAACACTTCACATTGGGGCCCTGATCACATTGTTGGGGAATAATGACTCATTGACTGCACAGTATTCTTATGTATTTAATGGCTTCAGGACTGCAATCTATTGTTATGAAAAGAAAAACGTATAGACTGCACAACAGAAACTGTAGATTTTCTGTACAGACATCGATCTGCTACTCTTAGTTATTTACAGTAAACAAACAATGCATGATGTAGAAAAGGACAATGGCTGTGTTCAGAATGGAAGACTAGCCTACAGCCCACTGAATACTGCGCAGTATACACTGTATACTGTCTGCTATTAATAATGTTGAAACAGACATTATTGTTAGGCACAGTCAGTCATTCTATATGTTATTTTGGTGTGTTAAAGCAGGTTTGTTTTCAGATAGACCTTTT
>JAZGTJ010014756.1:0-13887 GCA_036877575.1 Botia almorhae
TGTACAGGATGAAGGTTGGTTGATGGGAGTTAAAGAATCTGACTGGATTCAATCTAAAGCTCTTGGGAAAAAAGGAGTCTTTCCTGAGAATTTTACACAGAGGATTTGAGAACCCGGCCGTCCGACCTGACCAGTGACACTTCAACCCCTTCTTTCACCTTTGACCTCTCCTTCAAATTACAGAGATGACAATCTGTAACACACCAACAAATGACACTGTGGGTGTAGTTCTCTGCAGTTACGCACCCACAGCCAATCCATTGATTATGTTTGTGGAAGTGGAGTTAGTCTTGACATCTTGTTCTGGGTGTTCTCACTGCGGTTCGGATTTGTCAGTGTTAATATTTGATCGGCCTCTTCCCTTACAAAGTTAAGTGGCATCCTGTTACCTGGTTTTGCTTTTTCTAATAGAAGAAAAGCAGAGTTTCATTTGCCAGGGATTTGCATACCTAAAGTCGGGAAATAGTCCAGTACTTTGCTGTTAATGTTTTTAGACTAGCCTGTCTTAATCATTGTCCCAAGTTTAAGGAATAAGGTAGTCAGTGTAATCTAATACTGAGCACTTCAGCTGCATGATATAGCTTTAGCAAATCATAATAATGTCACAGAGGGAAACAAACAGTATTTGTTTTAAAGTGGTGCATAATTGTCCTTTTAGTTACACAATCCTACAGTATGAGACGGCGTTTATCAGATCAAGTCCTGAGGCGTACTGAGCAGTCTTCCATGGAAATAGAGTTGGGCTGCTCGTTGACAAAGATCTATCAGCAGGGCAATAGCTAGGAACCAAGAGTGCTCTAACTGTATACTACTTTGAGTCACTTACCATTTTACAAATAACATATGAATTAGAAAATTCATTGTACTAACTATGGCCCCGTTTACAATCCCCATTTTTTTGAACGTTTAAATCAGGACAAACAAAAAGAGAAAAGAAAACATTAGACTAACGTAGTGTCTTGCCCTTCTCATGAACAAACAGGATCATGTGCACTCATTTCTTATCATATGATACTACAGTGCTGAAACTATTGAGGCAGACATATTTAAGCCCAAGACTCTTTAAGCTCAGGTTAGGTGTTAATGAGCATGCATGCTGTCTCAGAAGCTTAGCCTTATAACATATTGCTGTCCACAGATCTTTTTGGAAAAGCCATTTCAGATATCTCTGTGAATTTAGTTTTTCACTGTGCAAATAATGTGTCTGCCTGTTATTTAGTCAAATTTGGTTTGTAATCTGTATTCTAAAAACCGTCAGATGCTTTCTTTCCTTAACCTGTTATGCAATAATGTCCACACAGTTCTTTATGAACTGTATTCGTAAACGTGTGTAAGATGTACGAGAACTGGCATTTTGAGATTTAGCAAAAGGATATTAATGCTCACTAACTATGTGAGTTAGTGAACAGTAGTGTAATATGGAACAACATATAAAAGTGATTCAGAATATGCTTAATAATTTCAGTCCTCTTACATCGTATTTATAGTTTTATTTTTGTACATTGTGAGAGTTAAAATACTTCTGAAGTTACAGTCTATGTGCCATGAACATGAACTGGTTAATACCTGGGTTAATACCTTTTCTCAATTTGATCTCTTCATGTTTGAATCAAAACTTACCATCAGTTTTATAGTAACAAGAGCAAGTGGCGGTTAGGAACGTTTATAATGACTGAGCTAAATCTGGTGTTACAGAGATATTGATTCCTTAACAGTTGTGCTGAATGAGAAAGTTTTTGTTTTGTTCTGTTTGTCACTCCTCATCTCCCTCTTCTGTTATTGGACGTGTCATGTGACGCGATCTTGGGAGTTTTTTTGCCACGCTTCAGCAGTTTTGAAGCATGCGTGTGTGTTTGTGCGCGTGGTTTTTGTATCCTGTACTGAGAAATCAATGTGATCTGTATAGAGATGAATAACTTTTAATGAATGAATTACTTTTAGTTCATTAAGCTGCCAATGCATCTTTAATGACTTCTCCAAAGTCCTCAGTATGGCCAGGAAACACCCTTACAATATTTACAAGTGTTGTGTTTGTGACTGTGAACATTGTGTAGTTTTGTTGAGTTTCGTCACTAAAGATACAAATTCTCTTAACATATCTATATATGTAGTTAGTGTGGATGTAAAGGGACATGCTAAACTCCACGAGCAGTGTGTCAGTGTATTCTAACTTGATGTTTTCCGGCTGAGGTCGACTGATAGACCAGAGTCACTTAATGCCGCTATAAGCCATGAGTGTAGTCATCCTACAGTCCTGTATCCTGCTACTTCACCAATGCTAATAAACATGGATCTTATCCTGTAAAGTGTCATATTTAATGTGTATATCACAAACATATTGTACCTCTGAATAAATTAATATGTTCACATATACATTACAATCCTCAAAATAAGGGCGCTAAAAAGAGTTCTTTAATGTACAGCTATAGATACTCTGTTAAACAGTACAGAAATAATACTTAATTATTCTCCTTATGTCTTTTCTATGAAAGAGAGAAAGACAGAAAAAGGAAAAAAGGAGAAAACAAGATTGTTGGATATAGAAACCTGGCTACAAGTAAAGAGGAAATTACGGACCCAAACTAAGCTGGAAAAATCCAGAGAGTGGATTGCACTATTGAGAGTGGATATTCACTATTGCTGAATATTTCACTTGTACTTCAAGTATGTTTATATATATGATTGATCTTTAAACGTTTCTATTCGAAAAATATTTTTCATTGAAAAATGTTTAAAATAACGTAATTATGAAGTATTCAGTTATATCAATAGTCTAATAAAACATGGTTTATTTTGCCTTGTGCTGGGCTGATCACTGAAAACCTGCTTGATCTGAACCTGCACGATGATCTATAGGCACGATGATCTACAGGAACGCCTGTAGGTGTCAGTATAAGCCTAATATCACTGCTACGTTGACCAGCACAACATTACCATCATATTTAAAATCCTAAAACCCATAAGAAAATTAGAATTTGCCATTGATTGCCCTAGAAATTCGATTTTTGAACATTACTTGATACAATTTAGCCATTTTGTTCAACATAAATTACAGTCATACATGCACCTGATTACAATATATAGAATATAACTATACAAGACTGGTTTATGTGCTTGATAAATTGAAACTATTTTGTATACTTTATGGTGATTTGTTAGCAGCTCACATTTTAAAAGCATGCAATGGTTTCAGTCATTATCTTTAAGCAAAGATCATTTTTGATTTAACACAAGTTTTTTTCAAGTAATATATTTTACTAAATCAAAAACTTTATGCTGGCATCCCATTTAAAACTCTTGGTGAACTCTTGGTGAATTAGCATTCCTGACTGACCTACAATTAACTCAATAGCTCTCTCAAATGATCCCTGTACACAAAGGGTATATATACCAGCATGCATTTTAAGACGTGAAAGTTTCACAGCTTTGCTGAAAAGGATAGGGCAACTTTCACAACAGGTCAAAGAGCAACAGTGAGTAGAATAAAAAACAATAAAATGTTTTATAAAAATTCCTGCATGTAGTGCAGGGTGTATGTTGATCCACGAAATAGACAAAGAAAGAATAGTGGCCTATGTGCTCATTCATTCAGCTATATCTACTGCAAAGCTGGATTGGATCACAGTAAGAGTGCATTACCCTGACTCTGTTCCTTTTAACTTAGGTTGATATAGTCTGATGTCACCCCTGTCCATGGCTTGCCACTGATCCAGGCTCCATCCCTGGATTTTCTGATCCCTGCTGTGATCCTGATTTCAGCTCAGGCAGGTGAGCCTCATCCAGAATTAAAATAGAGAACATAGTAAAGAAGAAAGTGATTACATCGTATATTGATGCAGAATTTAAACATTATATACTATTTTTTAAACTAATCCCCCACACTGAGACACCTGCAGGAGAAAACAGGTCTGGGAATTATTAATTGCTGCTCATCGCTGTATTATCTGGTGGAGCCTCCTATAGCCTGCAGGGGGCAGTGTCCCGAAACGGAGGAGACTGTGGCCCCAGCACACCCAATAAGAGAGGTAGAGCACAGTGCTGTCCGTGGTGCTGAACATTCAGACCACCCCTCCACTATCTCTCAGAATGTTCCACAGTAGCACACAATACCATCAGCTCCAATTTATACGCTTGTTTTATATCTACCAAATGTCAAGATTTTTTTTCTTTTATTTCATATTAAATATTATTTGAGCTTGATTTGTATTTGTGTATATGTGTGCAGGTTTGTCTGTTAAAGCATACTGATTCATTAGGTACACTGTATGTGTGTGTGCAGCTCAGGGGCATGACTGTAGTTACAGGTATGGTGCAGCTGGCCACAGGTTTGACTGGTTTGGACTGGGTTTGCACTGGACTTAGTTCTGGTCTCACTCCTCTGTATTCTGGAGTTTACAGAATACAGGGAGGCAGCCCTGCTCTGTTCTGATCATTGGGGAATGACTGTACTATAAGAATCCTCTAGGGTCTTTTTTCATGTGTTCCTCTTATCATTTTCCCTTGTATATTTCTATACTTTTACATTAAACTGGATCAGTGTTTTTGTGAACTGAGGTACACAGACACCAATTAAACAAATAATATTTTTATAATAATATTTTTTCTAATATATCTCTCTGTTTCTAGTCTGCCGGAAGCTCCCTGTGAGTGGACCTGACATATGATCAACACAGTATGTTGCTTGTATGTAGTATGAGTATGTGTGACTATGAGAGCCATTGCAGCACTAAGCAAAAGTTTTTTCAGCTTGAACAATATATTTTTTTTAATACTTGCGTTCTTATTTAGTCATTAACATCAGTTATTATAACATCATGAGACATCTTAAGTCATGATTTATGGGATATCCTGTAGTAGAGTTCCTTCACAGCTTTTAACCTGCAGTACATTAGATGGATGTTTTGCCTTTAAGAAGATTATGCCATTGATCTGGGCAAAGTTTCCCAACGAAGATGTGCTTTGTGTTACAGAGACCTTTGACTAAAATGTTCTTAATTTAATATGTGGTTAAATTAAGTTTTTTGAGTGATCGTGACCTCATATCGGAATCTTGCTTTTGGGAAATCCTTATTGGTGATTCTCTGCTGTTTGGACCTAGACAGTCCTAAGTGTCTAGTTAGAATTTTTTGTCCATCTAAGTTTGAGTTAATTTATTTATATGTGTCTGTGTTGGTATCTTTTGGGAATTTAAAGAGGCCCCAGACAGTACCGGAACTTAAGCCTTGTTTAAAAAAAAGTAAATATAATATAGTATATAAAAATTAAGTTTTTGCATTATATAACACAATATTAAACCAAGTGTTATCTGCAAACACATGCTGGACTTTTCCTCAGAACTTAAAAGTAAATTTTTATTAACAATGTTTGCAATTTACCTTTACCCTGCTGGTGTGAAGTTAATTCTCCTCAAATTCACACAGATACCATACAATTCAGTTCACACACTGTACTGTAGGTACCTGTATATTGTTATACTGTTATTTATCTCTATATAAAGATATATTGTTCCTGCTCTGTGTAGGTACTTACGTGATGGTGACATGTTCTCACCTCACTTCTGTTGACTGTATTCTTTCAACAGAGAGAATTTTAAAGGACACCTTTATTTAGTCCATGAACAGTCTCTGTTTATCTAACATCTTCTTTTCTAATCACTTGGCACCTTGGCTGAATTTTCCCATTCCAGGTATTGTAAAAGATCCTATTTTTTCAGTAGCTCAAATTAACCTGATATCTATCACTATTTCACCACATATTACATATTACTAAATAGCACATATGCTCCTTGTTTGAATAATATTGTCCATACAGTTAAAGGTATAACTTGTGGACCAGTGATAATAATGTATACAAGTGTTTTATGTATTCAAAACAGCATTTTTCTTCATCAGAAAAGTGTTTGTTTGTATTTTATGTATTTCTAATGGGCTTTTAGCTTCAGCACTCCCCCTGCTGTCTGGAAAAAGCATTGCAGCAGGTGTGGCTGGTGGCCGGTCTGCCAGTATTAGCTCCCCAGCTGTGTACGTGGTAGCAGCTCGGCTCCTGCAGGCTCCTGTGCCCCCAGCACATGCCTGTAACAGGGGCCTGTGTGTGGACGGACTGGGAAGTGTGTTTGCTGGCCTGATGGGGGCGCCAGTAGGTCTGTACAGCAGTGTGACTAATGCTTGCATTATTGGGCTTAGCCAGGTAAGATACACCTTACTAGTGATCTTACATCAGCTTTGTGACTTGAGTTTTTAAGAATTTTTGTTGTTGTTTTCTTGTGGTATCTTTTCTGCCATTTTATCGTCAGCCTTTGTTGTTGCTAAACAGCAACAGGTTGTGTTATTGCTTCGATGTTGCTCTTTTATAACATGAGACGTAATGGACTTATGACACTTAAATTATACAAAAATGTATATTACATTATAAATGTAATCTATTTTATTAAATTCATATATTAAATGTAACCAATATAATATAAAGAAACGTAATATAATATGAATTAAATTTCCCTAGAAGAAATAAATGTAGAAACAAATGTAGCGTTTTTAGGGGAGAATTTAAGGTACAATATTTGAGTTTGTATTGAAATAGTGGTATCTTAGCAAGTGTGAGCACAATTTCTGAGAAGAGACACGTGAGATTTTTTCCAAGCACATTTTCCATGTGCTTTTCCCAAAAATAAGCATCTGAGAAGCAGGAGTCTTAAGTAAATATTTCTATTTGTTCTTCTCCATTTAATTGTATTCTTCTCCATTATGATCTCATTATAGTTTATTATATAAACCTTATTGGTATTATTGAGATGCAATTTATCCTTTTCTCTCTTTCAGTCTGGCTCCCGGAGTACAGTGCAGCTCGCTTGTTCTTAATTCTGGGTGTGTCACCACAACTAGCTCAGATGCTCTGCTCGGTTCTTTTGGCCATCCATGGTGAATGCTTTTTATATCGTATTTCCTAATACTTCCATACTTCCAATAGCATCAATAAATTACAAAGCGAGTGTTTATATAGTTTAATTGTGCTCACGTTCTCGCAGGTGCAATGCCCTTGGAACAGGCATAACTTAACATGCCGACGTGGACTCGTGACTTAAAATTTTTAACACTGGGTTCGTGTCTTTAGCACTACCTCACTCCGGTTTAGACTTCACTCCGGTTTTATCCAAACGGGTATGATCGCCTGTATCACACAAATTGTAAATTCTTGCCTTCAACAACAGCCAGACGCCGGGAAAAACAGGTGTCCTGACAGATATCTTGTTTTACAAGCTTTAAAACATTTTTAAAAACTACTTTTTAACTTGATACGCTATGACAAAAGCGCTAAATGCATTTTTACACAGACAACAATAAATACATGAATCAACAGCTTCCACGGCCGAGAACGCGTCCTGTCCGAACAACACTTTTTTTAAATGAGTTCTTTTGGGAGTGAGTGCATTTGTTTGCCTTAATTTACATCTAGCGTTTAGGTGCACCCATCCCCGATATTTTTCTCTTTTAACATTACTCGTTTTCTTTGAAGTTTTGTCTTTTCGTCTAGAGCACAGTTTTAAGTACATCAACAGAAAACTACTAAACAGTTTAGGACAAAATAAATGAAGCACTGATTTAATATATATTTTTGGGGCACAAAGAAGATTCTGTCTCACTCTGATCACACTGACACTTCATAAAAGTGCTGGACCTACCTGTATTCAAAACGGCCCCTTCTGTGCCTGCAGAAGCCCACCTGTTGAGGAAGTGTCAGTTTACAAATTGTATGTAAATGGTCCTATTCTTGTTTGTTTTTTTTGTTTTTTTGAGTTCTGAGAGATTTTTTAAGAAACAGAAAAATAAAGACAGAAACACATATTTCCATCATCTTTAATTCTGAAAAATAGATCTTTAAATAGTTTTACAAATATTATATAATTTCTGACATCTTTAAGTAAAATGTAAATAATGCCACAAAACAGATAAATACAGTCAATTGTACAGGAAATCGAGTATTACTGCATAAAGCACACATAAGGACTACATTAACTGGCATAAACTCTGATGCTATTACATTGCTACACATTGCACTGAGTAAACGTTTCTACAGAAGCCTTCATAAACGTTATGTGTACTCAAACCCTTATGTATGCTAGATGAAGAAATACAGTGTAAATGTGACCATTAAATAGTTGATTAAGTCAGGAAAGACGCTTCGGTCTGTTCAGTGAAAAATGTAACTGACCATATGCTTGAAAACAAAACAGCTATGAGCTGAAAGAACAACAGGTATCAATGCAGTAAAATACATTTTCCCCGAGCTGTCTTTACAAGTGTACGTTTCTGTGGGTGTGTCTGTGTACCTTTCAATCTCTTTTCTTTTCCAAAAGAACTTCCTTATCCATCTTAAACATCAATCTTATCAGGCCAGATATCGCGTGGTTGAGTCACTGCTTACCTGAGTATGAGCAAATTCCACTAAAGTTTACCTGTTGCTTTAGTTCAATGACTGTAACGATATGTTTAGTGAACGTGTGGAAGACAGAAATCTGAGTGTGTGTGTGTGTCTATGTATATTTGTGAGAATGTTCCAGTGTAGGCTGTATAGAAAACCCATTTGAAAAAGTGTTAAATATTTCTTTACACGTGGGTTTCAAAAAATCAGTCTGTCATGTCCACTTGTTTCCTCAAATGAGGGTCAACCCACAGAATTGTTGTTGTTGTATCCTTTAAGTCTTTTACCAGAGTCAGTTCAGGGTCGTAAATTATTCTTTTCCCTGACTTTTAATCTCTCAGTTAAGCTCCTTTTTTCTATCATTTAACCTTGTCTTTGTATTTCCTGTTTCCTTCTTTCATCTCATTCAATCTGTTCCTTCACTTAATCACAGAACACTTCTTATTTCCTGCAACGTTCTCATTTCCTCCTTGCATTCACCTGTCACTGTCCGTCATGCTCCAGGGGTGGAAATGTGTTGGGTCCAGTATGCTGGTTCCAACCCAGTGCAGCAGTGAGGAATACCAGTGTATCCCCACAGCCTGATGTCCAACCGGTCCACCCCAGCTGTACAGTACCCTGAGTGGGCCAAACGCCCAGTGAGCGAGCCAGTGCTGGTCCACGGCCGCATAGCAAGAGGAAACAATGCCGTTGACCACCACCGTGCCATGGTGGGTAAGAGGGGCAAAAACACCCTTGTCCTCCTGAATTTGGATTCTAGTGACGCGGGACAGATGTCCTTGCTGTTCCGTTTCTCCTGTGGACACCACGCACTGTCCTGGCCGCACGTCGCTAGCGAATACAGATCGCAGCTCTCCGCTCACTACGGACCCTGAGCAGTTCCCCTCAGATACAAACAGGAGATGGGCGGCAGTCAAGGTTACTGAAGCACCCGAGTCTGTTTCAATAGTGTAGAACTGCTTCTGTACGGTGGGATGTCGGTCCAGAAAGGCGATGACTTCACTGTAGATGAGCGGCCCACTGCCGTCGCTGTGTGACGAAGCGAGTACTTTGTCCCCAGGCTGTAAGCTCTCCATGGTCTTCAAGCTACCATCCTCAACCCTGACGTTAGCCGAAGCGGGAAAACAGCCCCCAGTTTTAGCAGCCACAGAGTGCTCTGAGAAAGCCAGAGAGGAGAGAACATTATGACCAACATACAAAGCTATTCTCTTTTGTGACTCTTTATTTAAACATGCCTGTATTCATTTCAAAGGACCTGTTTGCTGTGCATACATAGTTACTTTACTGAAGTTCATGACTGGATTTTTCAAATATAAACATGGCGCAATGCCTACCATAGATTAATTTTTAACCATCTTTAAATTTTTAGTTAGACAATGAACATGACTTGGCACACGCACACAAACACACTCCTGCTCTCATCGCAAACACATCAGAATCCAATCAAACTCAGTCACAGTGGCAAACGAACCTGCTGTGTGCAGGCAAACATTTCAAACGCTATCCTTCAAGCTAAATGTTTCTCTTTTCACACAGCTCCAGTCAGCAGGTAAAGTGCAATAAAAGCTAATAAATAACCATTTGATTGAATCTCAGCTCTCCACGTCTCCTGTTCCACAGAAGTGACTGAGGTCAGAAGTTGTGCATGCACTAAAGAAACTGGAATGAGTCTTAAGTCTCTGTTAAGTCCTACACAAATATTTGGGAAAGGTAAGTACCAAGGCCAGGTGATAAGACATCTGAAAAAAAGCAACAACAGAATGTCCATTTGCAAAACAAAGAATCTGGTCTATCACCTTAAGGCACTTCAGCAGCCAGCCCTGCTTCTTACGCCACAGTCCCTCTCTCACATACAAACACTCACAAGCAGCAAAAGAGAAAAACACTCTGATACTCAAAGATTCAGTACTTTATCACTAAGATATTTTCATTTATGAAGCAAAATTATATTTCGTATACAACTCTACACCCTCCAGTGCTTCATTAATAGAATTTATACAAACCATTAAAAAACATTTAGAAAGTGTGGTGAATCCCAATATCAACCAGAGACAAACATATACCCAGCTAACAATTTTAGTTTGTAATAACGTTTCCATTTAGTAACAAAAACGTTAAAAAGTTTTTTTTTTAAACTTCTAGGAAGGTCAAAACGTTTTTTTTATACAGTGTATTAACATCATTGCTAAGAACATTATTCAAACGTTTTAAATTCTGTCACATTTTCAAATCATTCCACTAAATACTTAATACGTTTTTATATTTAGATATAACATTAAGGAAACATTTTACTAACATTACTGCATAACAGTTATTTGATAACTTTGAATAAACTTTGATAACATTGGTCAACGTTCTGAGAACATTCCCTGGGTATTTTCCATTTATATTGAATGCAAGTGCCTTAGATCGGGAAACAACAGCTCAGACAGATAAACACACCTATAGAGGACTTTGATAAAGCAAAGGCAGACAACAGGTCTTGCTTGTGTTTGCACGTTCTATCAGACAGATAACACAAATGCCTCACAGACGTCCACACAGAAGTTCCATTCCTCACAAGCAGTGGCGAAATACTCAGACAAAAAAACTGATACAATACCTTCACAAAACATTGGGTTAAAGTTAGGCTGCCACAACAAAATGTGTGTTCTGTGTATGGTTATGTTTGTGTAAGCAAGGTAAGGTTGTAATATCTGTAATAATGTAATATCTGTTATTAAATTAATGTTCTTAAATTCTAAACTGGAAATGAAAATCCAGTGACAACAGACTAATCTTCTGCACAAGAAGTCCACCAAATACTGCCAGAAGAGACAATAAAAGACTCTAGCTGAAAGGTGGCACTTTTACGTTCCTGGTTGTCTGACCAATTATTTGGTCTCTGGTGGCTCAGGTAGAGGCAGGTGTTTAAGGTTTAATGATGTGGTCTGTTACCCATTTGTTACCTTCATCCCACGTCTACCACTTATCTCATCCAAACTAATGAGAACTGACCACCTTCACCACAAAAAGACACCTGATCTAATTGCACTCTGAATATATAAACACCTTTCAGGCTGGACCTTCTGAAGTTTCAACACATGGCTTAAATGTGGCCTACAAGCTGGGGACTAACAAAACTGGACACTTAGCCACAATCCTAAACCTATCTCAACAAAATGTCTTTGGATGTGTTTGTGGAGCCTCTAGTTTCAATCCTATTCTAGAACTCAATAATGCCCAGTTGATGTATATATAAACAGAGTTAAACTGTAAATAATCTGACCTGATTTCCCTACCTGATTTCACACTGCAATGGACGTGAGCTTTGGACTCATAGTAGACCCAATCAAAACCGGCCTCCATTGCTAGACGTGCCAACATGCCGTATTTATTACGGTCGCGATCGGAGGTGGTGATATCGATGGCTCTGCCCTCATAGTGCAGTGAATCTTCAAAGTGATGACCATCTTCATCCCAGCCTTCAGTCACTCTGAGCTTCACGCCGGGCCACATGTTCATCACCGAGATAGCCAGAGAGTTCAGCTTATCTTTACAGCGCTGTGAACAACAGCAACACGGAAAGAGGTTAGACCCGAGTTACAAACATTCAATGGAGTTTTGCAAGAACTGTCCCAACAGTTCAGAAGATATCAGAGAAGTTAGATATCAGAAGTTATAACGTTTACATTTATGCAGACACTTTTATCCAATGTAATTTACAGTGCATTCAAGCTATACAAATTATCAGTATTTATTTTTCCTGTGAATCGAACCCACAACCTTTGTACGACTGAAGCAATTCTCTACCAGATGAGCTACAGGATGCACCTTCAGATATAACTTCAAAGGGCTGAACAGATTAAATGTACAAAAAGAACAGAACATACAAATGGCATGGTGATTTTTTCTGGTAAAATACAAATAAATGATTATTTTAAAGGGCAAAGATCACCCCTAAAAGTGGGTTAAAGTTCACAACAATGGTACCAGAAACATTACGTAAAATAAATATCATTTTGAACAAGCTAATGTTAATGTTTTAACAATGTAAAATATATTACTATCCATATGCATCCATATACTATTAATTACCTTCTTAGATATTATTATTATTATGAGTTTCCTTCCTGTGTTTACCAACAATTAATGAGTTTGGTTTCCAAAAATAAAAACTAATAAAAATGGTTCCATGTCTCTATTAATTAAATGAGCAGTTTCTGCAGTCACCCTTTTCCACATGTCCTACAAGCCATTATTAGTGTTAGTTTTTAATCCAGTCACCCATTATATGCATACAGAGTTTGTTTTCAAAACCGCCCACGTAAAACATTACGTAATGTCAAAATTATTGAATCATGAGGAAAACTGACTGATGCTTTAACCCACAAATACAGACAGAGTTATTTTTACCTTCCCACAGGTATTTTTCAATGACCAAGATACAAAATGTGCCCAATATGTTAGGAATGTTTCACTTTTGCTCATTTTAACCTAACCACATTCACCACCCTTTAAAATACACACTAAATATATTTTCTCTTTTAACAGCAAATTCTTAAGCATGAAAACAAGAGCACATAGCCAAAGCACATTGCATATACATATATAACAAACCACAGTTTTAGACAGTATCTGCTCCATGATTGCTTCATGACTCCAAGAGTCAGTAAGTTTGGATCCATAACAATCCATAAAGTTGTTAATATAAATTTCCATTAATGTCTAACAGTAGAAGAAGTGGAGGATTCTATCGTGAATGACCGAATTTGTTTACAATAACACCACACCTGTATTAGGAAACATGCTTTCCTTCCCAACTGATAAATATAACAAGTACACACTAACGTTTAATTAACAAAGTACACAGCTGGCAACAGAGTTATATATTAGATGATTAATACCATAATGATACACTAAAACATAATTTTAAAACTACATTTTTTCGGTAATGAGTGCAAACTAAGCACCTTTGTTTATTGCGTAAAGTGAAACATTCAGACCTTCTATTTAAAAGCACAAAGGAGTCATAGAGAGGCTTTTGGGTAAATACGAGCCAATACAATAACATTATTTGATAGATTTTAAATTTAACCCGGATCATGACAACTTGTGTTAATGTTAGCCTGTGCTAGCAGCGCCCATCCGTAACTTACACAACAAACGTCTGTCCGCAATCAATTCCTCTGAAAGCTGTGAAGATCGATTACAGCGCGTCGGTGGGACTGAGCAAAGAGCACAGTGATGAGCAACAGGTTTAATGTGCTTGCAATCGAATCAAAGCCACTCAGTGTTTTTCTAACAGGAAGATAATTGAATTCATTCCCGTTGCATTATCCAAGTGTTGCTCACCTGCGTCATGAGTCGATCCGCACCTGTGTTTTCCTCATCTTTGAAGATGATATCGGGGTTGTAGTTCGGTGTCAGCTCTTTAAAGCGCTCAGAGTTCCTGGTTATTTTGCCCTCGTGTCTCCCGCTGGCTCCCAGTGT
>JAZGTJ010014757.1:0-13886 GCA_036877575.1 Botia almorhae
TCCCTCTCAGTCACACACCTGACTGAAAGGCTCATTATGCAGCTTATTATGCGGGTCTTTGTCTTCTCAGGTGTGAATCACAGCATTATTCATGATCATTCACACCTCCTAGCATACGGCCGTTCTAAACAAAAAGTGTCTTCAAAAATTAAAATCAATATACTGTTTTGTTTGAACGAGTGAACTAGATGATTCTCACATCATTTTGAAGGAAACACTCTAGGCTACAAGATCAAATTATCAAAAAGTCTTGTAAACAAATGTTCTGTATGTGTTTTATGGCCTTATTTCAGTGACTTCAAAATTTTAGTTTTTCACTAACCACGCATAAACGCTACTTTCTCAAAAACACAATCATGTACATACATGCAGCTCAAATATTATTGTAGCCCATTTTTTTATTTGTTTATTTTATTTTATTTTTTTTATTGTCTTATTGTATTATTTGTGCTGAATACAGTGTTATCAGTCTTTAACCATTTATATGTTTATAAGCACCTGAAAAAAGCACAAAAGTCAGAGTGTCAAAACTTCTCCAGATTGGCCACAGCCCACCTCCTTTTTTGGGCACGATAAAGTAAGGGCTGCAAAACCCAGACTTCATCTCGGCTGGAGGGACAGGCTCTATTGCGTCCTTCACCAAGAGGACCACAATCTCCGCTCGCAGGACCAAAGCATCGCTGTCCATTACTGAAGTAGAGAGGATGCCTCTAAACCTGGTCGGGCGCCTGACGAACTAGTCGCGTAGCCAAGTCTGATGACCCTCAGGAGCCAACGAGACGGGCTGGGGAGCGCTAGCCAGGCCCCCATACTCTGTGCAAGCCACACCAGGGGGCGAGAAGCAACTCCTTTGCCCAATGCTCATTGACTCTTTTCTCTCGGGCTAATGTTCATTGGCACATTTTTTTTTATTCAAACCATACGTCAGTTCGTTGATGTAACATTGAACGTGGCTGACTGAAAGGGAACTACAAAAACCTAACAAACCTATCACCAACCTTGGCTTTCTGCATTTGCAGAGAGAAACTTATGAGAACAGCCATGTCAATAGTCATACTTGAGAACAAGCAGATATTTTTTTCTATGGTACCCACAGAGACAGATCTATCAGTCCATACCATGCCTAAACCAGACTGACAGAGGGTAATGTCCTCTCTCTTTCTCTCTCTGTATTTACTGTTTCATTCTAATGTAGCTACAGAAAGAAATACACAAATAGCTCTTGCTCTCTTTCTCTCTGTCTCTTTTTTTCCATAAATCTTTTTTTCCCTAATCCCACACTCTGTTTCCGGGCATGTGCACAGATCTGTGTGTTCTTGGTCAAAGCATCTGAACATTGGCCTTAAAACCACAGATTCTGTATGACCATTTAAGGGCTTATGTTTACTAATGTTATTATATGGATATGGGATTTACTAATGTTCCTAACAGGGTGTTGTTTACGTTCAATTACATGATATGTTTTACTGCCAGTAATAATTATAATCCAAAATGTGGCACTGGCCATGGTGCTGCTCACAGTGGGTGCTTACACTGTCTAAAACATAAACCGACTTATGTGTCTCAGATGAGATAACATTCAGACCTTAACAAGATTATCTGCAGGTTACTAACCCTGAAAATAGTTGTATTACTCAGAGATTGCTTATTTATAGCTCTGAATACTTAATTGCATTTTTAATTATGTATTATTTAAATATTAACATAGTCTCAGAAGTTGTCTTTTAACTGTTTTATAATAAAAATCTTTTAATTTTTTGATGTCTCAGCAATTGAGATATTATAGAGGTTTAATTTATGTTTTGTAAACACAAATAGTGAATGTAATGCAAGTTTATTGATTATATCATTTAGAAATTCAAAACTGTGAATTTTTACATATGCATCATTGGTCTTACTGAGCTCATTGAACCTTATGTTTTTTGTCATAGCATTTTGACCATGTGTTTCAATTTATTTGCATCAGGAGTCAACAGGAGTCCCTGGCCAGTGGGCAGGCATTTGCTTTCCAGCAGAAACATGGCCTGGGTCCACAGAGGGACAGCTACTGTAAACCTTTGCTGCATGCAGACAGCTGCGATAGGACTCCCCAGACACACAGTAAAATACACAGTAAAATATCAGTGAGAGGACTAAAATCTGCCAAAACCTGCCATAAGCATCACTTAGACATATGCGTTTTGAACAAATTCTATTGTCCAGGTGACTGTTTCTATTTAATTTATTTAAAAATTACCTTTCGTGGCTAAATCATTACTGTACATTTTAAAATAAAGTTTAGCATCATTTTACATTGAGTGTAAAGTTTTAATTCGTTTTCTTATTGATTTTGAAAAATGATTAGCCAATTATTTGGTTATCATCCTGTTTTTCAACCTTAGTTGACCTCTAATTTAAAGCAAGTTAAAATTCTTGGGAACCATCAAAAAACTAATCAAGTATCATGACGCTATAAGCGAGTGGAGCATGACTGTTTTTGCACCATTTATGACTACACAAGCAGCATGAATGTGTGAATAGAGATAGACACACTTTCATTTCTCACCTGCATCAGCTCAGCTGTGCATATATTCTCTCCACTCACACATACAACTCCTGTCAAAACAAACTATACAACAGCAAACACCATTGAAGCTGAGTCATGAAGGACTTTTACCGCAAGGTCAATATTCCGATTTTTTTTTTAAATCTAGTAAGCATAAGTAAACACATAAGCTCTAATTTCACTGGCACGGAGGAAAATGGGCTGGTACAGGATGCCTGGACTCAAACCCACATCCTGTGTGGTAAGCATCTGAGCTTGGGTGTGTCGTGAGCATGTGCATTACCACTGTGGCATGGTTCAGACCGCAGCACTTTCACTGATAGAAAGGGTTTGGAAAAACACTGAAAGATTTCTTATGCTCTGAGGCCAGTTTCAGTTGAACTGAAATCAAAACAGATTGTTACTATTTACAATAATAAACTGACACCAGTTAATTTGTGTGTGTCATTTTACCAATGATAAGTACATTTTTTTACGAGTCATGGTAGTCTCTGTCTACCATAAAATTAAACTTGTGTATAGAATATATTATATCCACTTTATTCCTGCAGTCTGAAATCCAATAATTCATAGCGAAACCTTTCTATTTCTAGAAAGAATGTACACATTCTCAGCAGTGCGGTAAGATTAGTTTTGATTTTGATTTAGCTAGTTCCTGAATAGTGTTTTAAAAAGACCTAAAGCAGAGTAGTGGGGGACTGAAACAGAAGTTATTTTGGCAGTGTACAGTTTCTGAGTAGATTGTGCTTCTAGCATAACTGTAAAAAAACTGGTTATAGTTATACATTTACATCTACAATGATAGCAAACAATGGAGTCCTTTATCATTGTCACTGATTCACACTCCCTCAGATCAATGGTAGTCTTTTATTTACAGTAAAACCTGCTCAGAATGTGTATAATGACAGGGTCTACATTGCTAATAGCATGTTTTACAGTAGCAGTCATTTACTATTCACAAGGAAATTCTAACAGGGCACATTAAAGCATTATTATAAGGCTATATTGAAGTTTAAACCTTCTGTCATGCTGTGAGCTTGTCATTTTATTGCCAGACTCGCTGTCAGTATTAATGCCAGAGTTCCTCATATTTTCTGTCCATTTGGTAGTTTGCTAACATTAGGTTTAGAGTTGTGTAGAGAATTCTTTAAGATTACAAAATATACAAGGCATACTCAGTTTGAATGTGTCATTTGAAGGCCATCTTTTGATCTCAGAAATGTGTCTGTTTGCAGGTGAAACAGGATGTCTGAAAAGCAAATGCATGCACTGTAAATTTGTAGTTAGTTATGAGGAACAACTCTTTTGGTTTTTTGACTAGGACATGGAGGCTTAAGGTTCGAGAGCTTCTCAACACCAATGGTAATAAATGTATTTCCTATAATTATAGAAAGACTACATTATGTACAAAAGTTAACATCTAAAAATCTATTTGGCTACTAGTTGATGTTAACTATTAGTTCCAATGTTAGTTATAGGCACTAAATACTTTAATAAAATAAAATTAACAATCAATTTATGAACATTTAAGTCTTGTTAACTGTCTGATCTCTTCAGGACAATCCATCAATTTAACTCATAGTCTATATTTATACTCATAGTAATATCTGTGTGTTTTTGATGTTTTGATGGGCTGTTGTTAATTTCTTGTTGTGCTCAAAAGCATCTTTACAATCTCTTACATAATAAACACAGTGGCTGCAGTAATCTAGTATCTCAGGTATTTCAATGCGCATCTTCCCCTTAGCAGTCAATAACAAGGTTAAAGTTTGCTACAATAGCAAAAGTGTCAGTGTATTACCTCTCTATAGTACATTTATAACCCCACTCTGTTCCAGTAATTTCACAAAATAAAAAGCAAACCAAATGTGATGCTGACAAACAGCAACAATTTTATTAAGTTAATTTTTGAAAAGCCATGCAGGCAAGTTAAACCAGTGATATCTCACACATAAAGCTAAAAACAACCCTCTAGAGCACAAAATTATTTAGTCTGTGCTAAATTTCTCACATCTGTCAGTGCTGTTTTTATAATTGGTTAACAATCTGAATAAAGATTAAAAAGACAAACATTTTTCTTTGAAACCACGCCAAATCATAGGATCATAAGCTATATTAAGAAAGTAAATAGCAAACTTAATATTAAAATATTAAATATTAAAAAAAAAATATATAATGTATTTATGGCTTGTACAGATATTTAACACCCTTTTACACAGTAGAATGATTATGCTCTATTTCTTGTAGCTGGTTATTTGTGACTCTTGCATTTGACAAATCTAAAAGCATCCCCAGCAGCATCGCAGCACAGGTGTGAGGCAGGGGAAGGTAGAAGGAGATTGCCTGCCAGAGCGTGAACCGAGGGATCATCCATCTGCTCTCTGTCTGAGTCACTGCTTACACCATCACTGGCTGCTGTTCCCCAATTCTCAGGGGTGATTATGGGAAATGAAGTCCTCGACAGCTCCTGGTTCCCGGGGGCTTTTGGCCTCGGGGTTGCGCTTTTAGTTGTTTTTGCGTCTCGCCTCATGATTCAAGATCACTCAAGCACTATTCTGGAGGTGCTAAAGATCACCTCTCGCCGTCTGGCATGTGGTTTGTTTTGTCTGAACAATGCTTCAAACTGCGTTTGCTCGCTAATTGATCAATTATTTAAAACCACTCTGATAAATGAGCACTATTAAGAAGACAACTTAAGCTCACAGAAGCTAAATTGGTGTGGAGTGAAATTTCTTAAGTCTATTTGGAGATTATTGTTGTGTTTTTCACAGATGTGGGGTTAGGATTTGGGTAAGGTTAGATCTCAAGGTCTCAGATCAGTATAAATGGTAATTAGAACACAAACAGTGAATTATTCCAATTATGCTCAGATCTCCAGAGTGTGCTGTGCCACATAAACATACAAATGTTTATGAAAACTATAAAGATCATAATAGACTGAATTTATGGAATTCATACATATATTTTATTTTATTTGTAATAAATGAGATTTTAAACCCTGTATGTCTGTAACATTATAATAGTCATTATAATATCTCTGGCAATTGTCATACATTTTAGATGATGCTAATAAATATATATATAAATGATGTTTCTAAATGATGTTGTACACTTTGCATACAAGTAGCTACAAAACTGAATGAGACCAGCCCTGAAAATTCCGTTTTTTCTTTAATCACAGTTACCACGGACATTCAATCCTAAAAGCTTTTGCATAACACAAGCTCAAAGCTAACGTCTTTCTTTAGCCCTCTGAGTAAATGAGTCAAGAAAGATCAATATCATGGATTACTTATCCTTTTTTAGGCCATCGTTCCGACAAGACAATGAGTGGCAGAAAGGAGTGAGTGGGTGCGCGTTCAAAGATGTAACTATATACGATGAAGGACTCAAATGGAGGACTGTCAATATATTTGATCCAGAGAGAGCTCTATCTGTCAGTCGCTGTGAATGCGGCTCAGTGGGGACGAATCGCCGCTGGTCAACTCCATCTTTGATTCACATTCCCACTGAGTTTCAGACACTTCAGTAACTCCAAAGTCGTGACTAAGCCCCTGGGGTGACGAGTCACTGAAGGCCTCTCTGCCTACAGAGTATTTAAAGCAACACTGTCCAGTTCGCCGATAAAGAATGAACACACACATCCAAGCTCTGTTCCAAAACCTAGTCAGCTGTCTTTTCGCCTACTGCCTACATAGGCAGCATTCTGACCTAAGTGACTGATTTATAAAGCTTGCAATTCACAACATACAATACTGTTTCATGTGACATTCTTATTAATAGAATTTGACATTAACATATTGCTAAGCTAACAATGCAATACACTGATAAGCATTAAAATACATACACTTGTTGTGTAAAAAGTCTATTTAAAATCTTAAAACATGACAAAGTGTGTTCTATAAAATCAAAGTGGCTTAAGGACTACAATTATTGTCCGATTCCTCATACGTGTAAACTCCCATCCTTGTGGTTGTTGTAGTTTTTATGAATGAGGGAGCCTGTGGCCCCTCTGCACTGACCTACAAATAGTGTAATTACTGAACAGTTTTATGGGTATTTTTAGACTGTTTACACGGCAAGATCACTCTAATTATATATAATCCAAAATGTATACAACGCATGCGTGCTCACTGTCAGACAGATCTAGACTGAGAGACTAAGAGTTTTGTCTTGTTGTGCTGCTTAGCTGCAGAGAAAACACCGTGTTATACAGCAGCTTTAAAAAGAATGACAGCAACAGTAAAAAACCTGTAACTAATGCTTTCACAATCACAAATCAGACCTGCTCAGCTGCAGGATAATGAGACATCTGCATCATCCTTTCAGAACACCTGTTACATCTGAATTCTTCTTCAGTTCCATCTGGGATATACTGTTGTGTTTGCATTAAACTGATTTGCATGTTTATGCATATGTATACTTCATAGATTATTATCTTCCTTCATTACACTGCATATCTGATTAAGACGCAAGGTCCCCTTTCTCAGAATTTGCAATGCATTATGTCAAATTTAAACTATCCATTTGTAATAAAGGGACTTTTGACCTGTACCATTAACCGCCTGTTAATGGTACAGCAATTGTGGAAATTGTGTTTGCACTATGAATTGATGTATTTTGCTTTATCATTCACTTGAAAATGTTCCTTCTCACTTTAACAGTAGGGTTACTTTGTATGTAGGTCACCCTTGCAAAATATATTAAATCTCAATTAGGTATTTATCCAGGTTAAATAAATGTTTCACACTAAATCATTATAATTAAAGGTCAATTGTGTATACAGTATCTGTCAAGACCAATAAAATTAAACATTTTTCAAGTTAAATGAAAGTTAATATTATGACCACATAATTGCACCACTACAGTGAATAGTTTATTATGCATTTAGCAACCTGTTTATCTACATATGTAGTTATGTATATATGTCAAATATCTGTCCTTTTAATATTTGTCATCTAATGTTAACCATTTCCTATTTTTCTTTTACTAAAATGTCTTGCTGCTTATTTTAGAAAAGTTGTCTGCAAGCAAAAGGAGGGGCCTCCAAAGATGTGCGTCCAGGGCCCTCAGGGGCCCCTTGTGGAAAGATCCTCTCATTCCATGTGTGGAGATAGAGATGACAAACAACCAGCTGAGCACAACGAGTCTGCTTCTACAATCCCTCTTCTTGTAAGTACGGCATCATTATATATCAAGAGCTCTTTACAGCATATTTTACCCCACAGCGGGGCCGTTCCTTCCAAGCTAGTGTCTCGCTGTAGTTTATTACCTCGTCTCAACCAATCGCCACATTCAACACCTTATCCAGGCTCTCATCATTACCACCCATGTCTGCATCTTGCCGCCCACGCATACTTTATGCCCGATTTATTTACCTATTATTCTGTGGCCGTGGCGCTCTTGGAACCACGCTGCTTATTCTATGCAGAATGCATCGAATAGATCACGCTTCTGGCGTCAGCAAGTTGTGCTTCTTGCACAGCCAGGCAGTTTTTTACACCTTAATCTCAACCATCATTGGACAGAGAAATCTATTATTTGCCCAGTAAAATATACTGTATGTCAGGTGACATCAAAGCACCCGCTAAATCTGCTGGGTAAGGTAATGACAACAGAGGCAGGAGAAATCCTCACACACAGAATAAAACGTTAGTATGGTACGTTAGTATGTAAAAAATATAGTTGGCCGTTGAAGTCAAATGGTTTTTGGTTTTGATATTGTAAAGGTTTACGCCCTCTTTACATAACGCATTAGCAGTTCAAACATCTGTTTTTGCATTTGACACAAGTGGTCTCATGACAGAAGGGAAACCGGCAGGAGAAAAAGAGAATGAGAGAAGCATCGTGGTGAGTCACAGGCTCTCAGCAAAGGGGCTCTGTGCTTCATACTGGGGTCTTCAGTGTCGTTGTAAGCAGCTTTCAAAATCTGGATTAGCACCAGAGCTTCTCAGATGAGTATTGTTAGGAACATGCTGTCTTGTCTTTTCAATACACAGATGAATGCACACAAACCGTAATGCAATTAGTTCATGGGTGCTTTTTAACACAAGTCTTTTGGCTCACTCTTCCTCCATTTAAGATACAGCTACATATCTAAAGCTTAATTCTTACACAGCCATCTGATAAGAGAAACATCAGTGTTTATATAATAAGATATGCTAGTAGGTTGAAAAATTTCACACATTTAGATTCAGTTTTAAGAATAAAATTATACCATTACAAGATTAAAATAACCATTTTTGGAGAATCTGGCGCAAAGATTAAATCTTGTGATGTGTTTGAAAACACAGTAGTTAAACTGCAACAGCCTGGTTCATTCATATAGGATTTATCTGCAGCCACTGTCGCAGGTCTGTAGCTGTTTAATACTTTTTACATGTGCGTTTGCGCATAAATTATCCCATCAAAATATAATTTTACAATCTTTATTTTTTATAATATGCAATTGTTAAGAAAACAACAGGTACAGTATAATAAGTGGTTTTGTAATATGTAAAAATATGTAAAATACTTTGTAAGTAGATATATTGTGAAATACAGTATACCTCTATTGTGATAGAAAATTACTCAAGCCATGATATAAGATTCCCGTCATACCACCCAGTCACAGTGACAGGTATAAATAAAATATAGAGTAGTGAATTCCCAGGCACCTTAAATCAAAGGGCAGAGCTGAGAGAACTGCTTTCTAATTTCACACCCTTCTCTGTGTGTGTGTGTGTGTGTGTGTGTGAAAAAGAAGGCAACTACCATTCTGAGTGTTACATTTTCTATACATCAGGAGGGGGCTGGTGCTGCACTCCACTAGGAAACCACTGCCGGAGATGCTTAAAGACCAAACAGTAGTATGAGATTCCAGGCTGTAGATGTTTAATAAAAGTATTTGGAGCTCCTGTAACATCAATCTATCTGCTTGTAAAAAGTCTCTTTGTAATACCTTACCAACTAGTCCTCATCCCTCATGTATTTTGTCTGATTGTGGATGTAAAGATGTACAACAAAAGTTGTGATGAAGAGAGATTACGTGTGTGTGTGTGTGTGTGGCAGAGAGAGAAAAAGAGGAAAAGAGACTGTTTCTATAATAGGAATCTTTCATGCAGTCGAGGAGGCTAATGCCCCAAATCCCAGATGCCCCTGCTGTGTGGTCAAAGGAAAAAGTACACATCAGAACACATTAGTGTGCTATTGAGTGGAGAGTGAAAACCGTCAGTGACACCTGCCAACTCTCAACACAGGTGTTAAGCATTGTCCAGAGATGTGTTCACCTGGAACCAGGAGTGCACACACACACACACACACACACACACATACATTTATATAAAGACAAAAATTACAAAGCAAAACATACTGCCAAACAGGTCATTCTACCATAACAGCAAATCACACACTTAAAGTACCAGTTTTGTTCAATAGCCATAATCATTGCAATTTAATACAACAATATTTGGATGTTACATAATAATAAACCCCTCACCAGTACTGTTTGCTCAGCAAACGTCAGCAATAGTCTAAATAGTCTAGTAACAATCGTTGAATAAGCTTGAACATTATCCTCTATCTACTTTTCACCATGCAAATTACAGGCAGACAAAAGCTAATTTTCTAAATTTGCCTTACAGACAACGTTCAATGACGAATCATTTTTAGGCTGGTGCAAAAAACACCTATTCATTCTTTACATTTTTTAAAATTCATTTACTTTTGCAGTGAAGCACAAAGATGAACAGCCCTTCTGGTCCTCCGAGGCCCCATAATGATTCATAATCACTATGTGTCTCATTCTGGGACTGGAGGAAGTGGGTCAGCAGAGATCAGGGAATGGGTCGACAAACAAGTAATTTAAGATTTAATCTATATTCCCCTGCTGCCCGTGCAGTCGTGCGTCGTCGCCTGAGATAATTTTGCAAACACAAGAGGAAATCGCTTGCATCACAGGGACATGGAGAGCTCCCATAGGACTTTATTTACAGAATGTGTATCATGTTGTCTATTAAAATGCCTACGCTATCAGCCAAATGCAGATAATGTATGTTCAGCATTGCTGTGGATTTTATTCCCTGACCCCTCGAGCTGACCTTCAACAATTTGTACTGACTCATCATTTTAGCACCCGTGGAGGTTTGAGTTCTACTACGATGCTGCAAGATCAAAATAAAAATGGGAATGCATTTTAGATTTAGCAGTTATATTACATAACATTGGAAATCCACCTTATAAAGCAAATCTAAATATTGTGCAAGCTAATGGTCAAAAGTATAAGTATATATACTCTTTTGATCCCGTGAGGGAAATTTGGTCTCTGCATTTATCCCAATCCGTGAATTAGTGAAACACACTCAGCACACAGTGAAGTGCAGCACATACTAATCCCGACGCAGTGAGCTGCCTGCAACAACAGCGGCGCTCGGGGAGCAGTGAGGGGTTAGGTGCCTTGCTCAAGGGCACTTCAGCCGCTTTCTACTGGTCAGGGTTCGAACCGGCAACCCTCCGGTTACAAGTCCGAATCGCTAACCAGTAGGCCACGGCTGCCTTTTTGAGTTTAAACTCAAAAAGATTGAGTTTAAACACTGGTGCCAATGAGGCTATACCTCAGATGCGCTTTTACTTTTTATTCACTCCTAAATTCCAACGCGCTTGCATTGTTATTGTTGTTAAAGCTGTATTGTACAAAACAGGATGGTGCAATACTGCTGTTATCATCTGAAAATGTCACGTTGTGACGTATTGATCTTGTAGTGGTCACACATCTTCACGTGATACAAATTTGCAGGTCAGAGTTCACCAAATGTGAACTTTGGAACACAAAATACTTTTGCATGAGCTTGTGTTTTTGAGCTGCCGCATGCGTATGAATGGAAGTCAATGGAGTGAAAATTGTAGTGTGACCGCCCCTTTAGGCTGGTACAATCACCCTGTTTACCCCGCCTGACCAGCAGATGTCACCAAGTGTGCAGTATTTAGAGCTCTTCAAAACAGCAGATTTCTATGCTAGGTAATTAGGAGCCTAATTTCTCACTTGAATCTTGGTGACGACAGACAAAAAATTCAGAAAACATAAAAATCCAGTTTTACAATAGACAGTTAAAGTGCTTCATCCATTTTAAACCCTCTTCACTATTTGTAACTCTTGCTACACCCCTTTTTCTTTCTCTCTGTGCACATGTATGTTCTCACCTTCAGTCACATGTTGCGTGCGGGCGAGTGTGAGTCGCAGAGGAACCCAAATGGTTTGGAACACGCTCTTACTCTCTTTCTCCACTTCGTCTTTATCTTTCTGGACTGTGAAAGCAAATTGTCTCTCTTTAGAGTTCTTCTATTTACAGTTTCCAGAGTATAGGATGACAAAAACAAGAGGAGGAATAAAAGCTGTTCAGGATGGCCTTCAGTTACTGAGAACTTACCAGAAAAGGGGAAAAATGAATATAGCTGTCATGATCACAGACCAACAGAAAACTGTATCTTTGGCTGATATTTTCCTCTAACTGCCAGGCTGATGGCGAATTATTGTCACGATGAGAAACTCTTTGGTGGGTCAAAGGATTTCTAGTATTCTTAGGAGTAACAGCACGGCTTTCATACAAACAGCTGGATGTTCCCTGTTCTTAGAATTTTTATGTTTTTGTAACTAACAGAAACATTAAGGAAATGTTAATATATCGTAAAATTGTTAGCTGGGATAGCACTTTTGGTGCTATTCAGGTTTGATGGCTATGTTGGGTTTGAAGTAAATGATTTCTTAATAATTTTGTCACACATTAGATAGTTCTGGTTAGGTTAAACAGCACTTTTACTTGTATAAAACTACTTAAGTATAAAAGATATTTAAGGATGCGCTAACACCACTAACGATAAAAGACCATATTTCATTGTTTTGATGCTATACTGATGGAAAGTTTTTGGAAAACTTGCATTTGGCTGAGGGTCTCATTAGTTTTTAATGTCGGGCGTGAAGTGGGTGAGAGCTGCTGCTTCAAAGAACCAAATGAAGTAGGAATCAGCAGCAGCTGGTCTTCCTGATTGGATAATCTGTGCATCTTTGGTCTGGGCGTCCTGCAATATGGTTGCAATTTCTTGCTAAGAATGCAATTACCGTGCCACAGCACTTGAGGTAAATAAGCGAAGGCGAAAAGGTTATTATTCAGATCTAATGATGCAAATGGACATAAACAACAATTACAGGGCTCCCCGCAGGTGCAAAGCCTTGTTTTTAACATGCATTTGTTTACATCCTTTATTATATCATATTGTATGAATTATATAATAATTCTGCATATTGTTGTTTTTGGGGTCGTTTGAGGAAATCAGGGTGGTTGACTTTTGTGTCAGTAGTTCACAGTTGGGAATGACTTTTGGCCCACTGCACCCAGTGTTTTGCCCTAGAGAGTTCTCCTGTTAACAGTAATCATGTGAAACCGGCACTTTCTCCTCAAATCATTCAGCTCAAGCGGTATTGCATCTCTCACCCCATCTCTGTCAGACAATCACCCATAAACACTTCACCACAACAGCTTCACGATTTGCTGAGAAACCAAATGCGTAGGATTCAGGGAATAGTTCACCACAAAAAAAATTGTCTTTACTTACTCATCCTCATGTACTTCTGAACCCTGTTTTTATTCAGTGGTTCACAAAAGGAGAAAGAAACCTGAAATAAACTGTTGCAATACAGCATTTTTTGAGTAAATGCCCCTAGTGGCTAACGTTAGAATCTACGTTATGCATCCAAAAAAGTACGCAAAAAATGAAGAATATTTAAAACTATGAAATACAGTATAAGAATTCTGTTCATTTTAAGTCTTTTTGAGAACATAAAGTGCTGCTTCTCTTTCACCTACATGCGACCTGAGCTCTCAAGCTTACATCATTATCTTCTGTACTCTGTACTAAGGCATGTTAATCATTATAATAAGTGAAAACTACTTGTTTTCTCCACTGTTTTGTGCTTACAACTCTGTACAAACTTCTATGCTTCTGCAATTTCTCTCTCTCTCTCTCTCTCTCTCTTTGTCTATATACACAGTCTTACCTTTGTAGATGTAGACTATGAACTGCCCCATATATAAAAAAACAGCTGTGTGAAGATTCAGTCAAAATATGGTTTCTGTTCCACAAAAGGAAGAAAATCACACTGGTTTAGAATGACATGAAGGTGTTTAAATATTTGCAGATTTGATCGTTTTGGATGAGCTATTCCTTAACGACTTCTCTTGAGGTGTAAATGAATTCAGTTCACATATTTGGCTAATCAAGTTTTAATTTTATACCTGCGTGAACAGCAAACAGGTTTACATGCATTTGTGAGAAACGTGCAAAAAGTGCCTGAGGGGAGGTGCAAAAT
>JAZGTJ010014758.1:0-13884 GCA_036877575.1 Botia almorhae
TCATTCCAACACTGTCAAAGTTTTAAAAAGTGGACAAAAGTGCTTTTAAATAGCATCCAGCATGACTAATGAGAGAAACATGTTAAAATCATTGCGAGAGAGTCCTTGGAAGACAAATGAATTTTCAGCAGAATAATTAACTTAATTAACAAATTTGCATGCATATTCATCAAGCTATTGAAGTCTCTCCAGCCCGGCTTGATGAACGTTGCGGTAATAACGATCTCATTTACATTCTACCATCCACTGCTATTTAGAGACGGAAATGAGAAATAAAAGAAGTACGTTTCGGAACGCGCATGCGCGTCCTTGCGCTATTTCCACAGTATCGCACGGTCTGTTCTATCCTGTTGAGGAATCCCCAGCTTACAATTCTATTGATTGTAAGAACGTTCCTGTAACATTTCCTTTAAGTAACAAAAATGTTGTATTTCCACATTTTTTTATGTTCTAGGAACGTTCCAGATTTTCAGACTGACATTGTTTGGTTATAAGAACACACACTTTAATTCTGTAAGAATAATGTTTTTGATTTAATGAAAAAAAAAACATTCGGCAAATGTTACTGCAAGAACAGTTTTGATAACATTGAGAGCACTTTTAGAGAATTGCTAGTCCTGTTTGCTGGGACTGTAATGAGCTCCAGAGGAAGGCTGCGCATATGTGTGTGTGTGTGTGTGTCTGCCCTCGGCCCCTTCCACCCTCTCCTGGGTATTGTGTTGGCAGTCTTCCCTGACTCGCTGTTCTCTAGGGCTGGCAGCAGTGTAACCCGCTGTCTCTGCAGGCCAATCTTAACATGCAGCAAGGTGTAACAGCGCAGACTGCACACGCAGCCCGAGGATACAGCTCACCTCAAACACACGCAAACACGCTCATATAAACAAGCATATTTAATTGCATCAATGTAATTTTGCTTTATCCAAGCATCATCATAAACACACATATATATGTACACACACACACACACACACACACACATATGTATGCATATACAGCAAGTTTCTTATTAAAGTACCTCACTACTGCCATCTCTGTTTGAAACATAAAACTGCAAGTTACTTTACGTTCTTTCAATGTACATTAAAGTCAAACCAGACCTGAGAATTCAGGGTAAGGAGATCATGTTAAACACCGATCTGTCTTCTACTTGCTCCTGATTTTTGTTCAATTTTAACCCCCAAAAGTTACGCATTTCATCTTAAAATCTTGCAGAGGATGAAAAATTGCAATTATTGGGTATTTGGCTGACTGGAGAAGCAATGCGTACGATTTCTGTTTCAAGTGTAAATTTGTATTTCCGCTGCAATGCATCGGTATTGATTGATGAATTTACGGGGGTGATGACAATTCGTATATTAGCGTCGCTGTGAAACGCTTCAAAGAAACATTCAGATCAAAGAAAATGAAGGTGGCGACGTTTATTTATTTATTTTGTTGTCATTTTAAATTTAAGACACTCTGCTTTTATTGCATATGGCACCATTAGGAAGTGACAGCGAATCACAAACGTTTTTGAAAGGTTCATTAGAATTGTTCTGAAACAGAGAAACCGCTCGTATAAGCTTAACCTGATCACCAATCTAACGACGACTTCTTCTCACCTAACATATGCTGACTGTATTCTACAGGGTGTCTCATCTCCCTACACATTCATTCATCAGCTTTATAGATTACAAACACTGGCAGATGAGTCTTTATTCTGTTAACGCACGTCACTTTTAGCTCCTTGTGACAATTTTATTATGTTTTGTGCAATAAAGGAGGACGATTATTTGCCTGTTCGGAGATTTTAAATGTAAAAAACTGTTCTAAAATACTCTCCTAACAGATCATTTTCAAAGATACCCAAACGACACACATGGGATGTTTTCATCAAAGTACATCAGCTATTTGTTCGGCTTTTGTATATGATAAAAGATTAAATTTTCCAGCAGATTTCCGCTTGTGTTGCCTCTGAACCTTTTTCCACAGAGTTTCTGAACAGCACGTTACAGCATGCCCAGGAAACGTTCGCTCAACATTGGCTTTAAAAAAATCTCTCAAAGATATCAAAAACCTTATGCAGGAACATTAGCAGAACTCTTTTTTAATGCTATATATCATATATCAAAACACTATTCTTAATGTTTTAAAAAAATTACAGAATTAAACGTTTTAATAATGTTCTTAAAACCAATCTGTAACATTAATACGAAGTCTAAAAAACGGGATGCTTTAAAAATTCATAGAACTTTAAAAATAACGTTTGTTACTTAATGGAAACATGGAAGCAACGTTCCTACAACCTTAAATTGTTGTAGATCCATAATGTTCTGTGTATGTTTTTCTGAATATTCCGCCATACATTTCAAACACATTATCGTGTCTGTGGAAAGAGCTGACACCTGGAGGCAGTGACAGAATGAACATCTCGCACATTTCTGTCTTTCAGAACTTTCCACCATGCTGATTCCACCCTCCAGTAGAGCCGCGACGCTCAGGAAGTGTTTGATGGTGATACAGAGAGAGAAAGTTCTGAAGAAAGTCCCAAAATCACAGAGGGATTTGATCACCTCTATCCATTATCCACACAGTGAGTGATGGAGTCGCTAACCATCTGTCATCCGAAAACATTTGCATCATCAACACCTGTCTGCCTGTTTATGGCTCCTCATCTTCCCTTTTTTTAAAATCCTCTCACACTTTTTTGTCAGTTTGATGGAATCTGAAATTCGCTTTGTGAAAACAGAAACAAAAGCTCTTGCTTAAAGCTGCACCGCACTTTATTACACCCAGACAAAGCTGCTTCTATTTGACTGTTTCATGCCACAATAAGACAATGAGAAATGTGCGCACGTTACGCGCTGCTTCGACGCTGAGATCACGAGTACGTCTTCACTGTATCTCTCTGTTTTGAGTAGAAATTGTTGTTTAGTTGGTTCGGGCTGATCAAAGTGTTGTGGCTGTTCGATATTGGTGTTGCTATAAGATGCAAGCCACCAAAATCTGTTGTCTGAACAACTTGAGGCTACACATTTTGGGTAAATTCAGCCGTATAGTATGAAATTAAAGGCCAAAAATGGGGTCAAAAAAACGGAATTAAGAAATGAACAAAGGAATAAAAAATATGTTAAAAAAATATGTATTCATTTACACACACACAAATTATTTTATAAGTATATAAAAAAATGTTCTTAAATAGCCGACATTCGTTCTCATCCTCCATCGAGCGTGTGCTTTTCTGAGGGTCACGCCCACTCTGCTAAAAACTTGAAATATAAAACAGCGCAACCCCAAAATTAATATACAAAAATGAATTGAACAATGAATGAGTTTATAATGAACAGGGATATCTAAACCGTCTTTGAGAATGTTGCTCAGACTCTCCATCACAAACATATATCAGAGGTTTGCCGTTTTATAGCGACACATTCTGAAGCAGATACAATGACCTGGCCAAGAATAAATCTTATGAAGCTAATAAAATATCGGTTCTTTCTTTATTTTAAACCCGGTCAATTTCCTTCTTATCTGTTTATTTCCTTTTATCCATTTGACAGATGTCGTACACTGTAAACTTGGCTGCACAAGCCATTCCAACTTACTGTTTTTAATTGTGACTGGTGTTGAGTTGCTGTAACACCAGTCAGAATTAAAAATATTTTTAAATTCTTTATAATATTAAAATATTTATAATATACATTAAAACGACTTGTAAAGCCAAGTTGATTTTATTTTACAGTATACAGTACAGTGCACTTAATCAGATGTGTGAGCGCTAGGAATCAAACCTGTGACCTTGGTGTTTGCCAGCGCCCTGTTCGTCCAGTTGAGCTACAGGAACTTTGCATCTGCTTGCATAGTTGACACCATAGTGATGAACTAGCTGGTTAACTGGAAACAAATAAAACATAAAATATAAATAAGTAAAAAGCAGTGCTCAACCATTTAATGTCTCATGGCCCCACAAAACCCAAACGATTTGAATATAAATACACTGACTGTTTTAGATGGACAGATACACAGTGTCTTAAAGAGCAACTAAGATGATATATTCAGGAACTATAATAAAATATCTATGTTTGCTACCTTGACACTCAGTGAGCATTATTAAGGTTTCATTTGGTCAATATCTGTAAGTATCTTGGGGCCGCGCCGCTGCCTGTGTGGGAACAGAGAAAGAGAAAGATTGTGAAATCTTCTTCACCATTAACTTGCAGTGATAATTTATGACACTGAATCTGGTGCCAAGAGAGCATTTGGTCCTTGTGCCTCGTGTCTGTGCCATTTTACAGAGACACGCATTGAGAGACGCAGTCACACAACACACACACACACACACACTCACTCTTTGTATTCCATCATCATGCTGCGGTCTTTATAGCATTTAAAGACAAAGTAGACGATCTTTGCCAGAAACGTTTTTTTTGTTATGCTGGTTGAAAGTCTCTTCACATCCTAATAACAACCACTAAGTAAAGAGGTCTAAATAGATTTAATATATAAATATATATCGTCTACGGAAAGTGCAGGACCATAAATATATATCGGTCTGAATGCTACGATAGGATGTCTTACTTGCCTGTCAAACTATGTATTTGCATAACTCAAAAGGAGGAGGCGTGGCTTTGGAGAGCGCTCTGAAGGGAGGGCGGGATCTTACGCTTCCAAAGCTAGCTTGCTTTTGCTAGATTCCTTTGAAACTGCCTACCAAACCTTTAATAAGCTACATAATCATCTTGGCACATATGGTAGTAATGTTTATTGTTTTCGCAGAAATGATCAATATTTTGGTCACTGGATTACTTTTAAAAATCACATTCGAATGCGACACAACATGCTTGCCGAGCATGTACGTTTGATGTCATACAGAAACATTCGTGTATCATACGTTTGTGTGATACACAAATGTGTCTGTTTTCAGCTTGAAAACAATATCCTACGTACATATTAATGTAAAGCAATATGACTGGATTTTGGATTAGATAACTGCTATTTGATGTTGTCCTAGGGAACACTCATAATACTGATAAAATGCATAGCTGGGACACACGATAAGTCACTCTGGATACAAATGTCTGCCAAATGCAGAAATGTAAGTAGGGAAAAGTGCACGAGGGTCCAAGTGACGACATCTATCAGAGATGGTCATTAACTTTAGTCCTTTAGTCTAGATTTAACACAGAATATAAATGACTTTACTGTCCAACATTCCGTTTTAATAGTTGCTAAATGCGCCTGTGATTAGCCAACTACTTCAGACAAACTTCATGTAATTTGTCCGAAAGGGAACAGCTCATACATTTTTAATATTAGGTTTTGAAATTCACATTAACGACCTGCTAGATCGATGAGCTGTAGGGCCTCTGGATGTCAACGCTCTCTGCCAACGAAGCGAAAATCAGCTTTAGCTGACGTGTAAATGGCTTAGCACCTACTGAGGGTCAGATTGGACTTACAAAATCTGTTCTCAGATCAATCACATCGCATTGGTGCACAGGTGAAACGCACGGACCTATACGAGTCCCCCTTAGTTTCGGTTAAGCTCATGGGTCAAATGTAAGAGTCATATAATAACAGAGAGATCAAGTACCCCGGACCACTCCGACTGAAAACACATTTACAACCCGTGCCAGGATGCGCGCAGCTCGTGCCAAGTCTAGAAATAGGGCGTTCATCTCAGCCAGGATGGGTGCCAACCTGACACCAATCTAATATGCAAATGAGAAGCTGGCTGACGATGTGATGGAGACTTCTGTTGGGTGGATCACCTGCACCTCCTCTCACAGGACACGCTTTTCAAAGAGGGTTTATCTCCTTAAACCTTCTAATTAAAATGAGAAATCCCTAAGCCGTCAGCACTCGCTGTAAAAAAACGGAAAGAAGAAAGATTATTAGGAAAATTCCGTGTCCCACACCATCTGCGACCCGGGACTTGCAGAGATTTTTGGGAACGAGATGATGAGAAAGAGCAGGAATAGGAGTAACATGACAACACCCCTTCTACACCCATTAGAAGTGCCTCGCACAGATACATCAACATCACACTCGCCCCAAACCCTTCTTTCCTAATTACGGATATTATTAACAAGCTATTTATTCCAGAAATGGTCTCGGAGGCTCTCAGGTGTGAGGAACTGAATGAACCTTCATTAACAGCTACGGTCAAACAAGAACATGCTAAAGCACGCCGACAGCATCTCTGGTTTGTGTACTGCATGCTTTCGGAATCGGCTTTAAAAATCCGTTTTTTAATATTCTTCGAACACGTGACGATTGCGCAACTTTCAGCGGGCAGGACAGAAAATATCTGGTGATTATATTGGATATGAATCATCTATCAGTAGGATTTACAACAGAAGGGGTGACATCACCAAACACCGCAGCGTCACATGTGTACAAGAGCTCTGAGTGGTCACGAACATTATTTTGTAGTAATTAACCTCCACACACACACACACACACACATGTATGCCCATAAATATGCATGTACCCAGCTAACAATTTTAGGTTGTAAGAATCTTTCCCAAGTAACAAAAAAATAACAGTAACATTAGTAACATTAACAATGTTATTTTGAATGTTCAGTTTTTTAGACGTTGTATTAACGTTATTGCTCGGCAAGAACGTTGTTCAAAACATTTTAAATTCTGTATCATTTTTAAAAAATTCCACTAACAACTTAACACTAACATTTCTGATATATATATGATATCAGAGGCTCAAAAAAACGCCCTACGTACGTTATTGCAGGAATATTTTTTGAGAACTTTGATCATTTTAGAGAATGTTAATCAATGTTCTGAGAATGTTCCCTAATAACCAAGTACACTGACGCACACACGCCCACACACATCTGTACTGTACTGTACAGTATGTTCAGTGACACAATCAATACCATTAAAATGCAACTTTTTATAGCATTTAAATGAGAAGTATTAAACTCTCTTACAAAACATTAACCAGCTGTTTGACCTCCAAAGTTTGGAACTATGGTATACACTGCTACTTACTGTATCTGTACATACTGTATACTGTACATACTGTATACTGTACATACTGTATACTGGTGTGCTTTGATATTATATAATGTATATTATAAACTGATCTTGTGAAGTGCTGATATTTGATAACAAACACAACAAAGTGTTCCTATAGCTCAACTGGTAGAGCAGTGTGTTAGCAACACAAAGGTTGTGGGTTCGATTGCCAGGGAACTCATACTAATAAATTGTATATCTTAAATAAAGTGAGTGGCTTTAAATAATTGTCTGCCAAATGCATAAATGTACATTTCTAGCTCTGTGTTTTATATTGTTATATCTTGGCCAAAAACACTTGATTTTCTTTCCTGTCTGCCTGCATTTCATTACCAAAAAGATGCATGCTTGTACATATGCTTTATTTATGTAGCAATGGTTTTGTTGTCTTTTTCAAACACCTTGTCAAAATACAAGAGCAGTTTTGTTCATTTTGTCCACATAAGAAAAATTCCAGGATCATTGCATGCTTTGTCTTCTTGATAAAGAAAGGAAACACACAAAATAAGCAGGGACGAAATATATAATGAATGTGTGTTAATCAAAAGGTTATAGAAGAGGTCATACTGAGGAAATTAATATCTGTTTCATTGATAAATTGATTGCTGTTAGACAAAACAATAGTTTGATGTGTTTGTGTTACATCATTTCATAATTACTATCATGTGCCAATTGCTTTTAATACATTTCTACATTATCACATTGAAAACATCCGATTAAAAACAAATGATAATCTTTTATATAAAGAAACGCAATCATCTGTATTCAGACCCACAAACGGCAGGTCCCCATTGTGACAACATGCAACGTTCACTAGCTATAGGAAAAGTGTGACCAGCAGCGCTCTCTGAGAGCCGGTGTACGTTTGAAACGAATGTAAATGACAGGAGACGAGGGCTGGCTCAAATAAAAAGTAATGCACGTCCACTTTCAGTGACCAGACATTAGATTTTAAATAAAAGCATCGCTCGTGTACAACTGCGATGCGAACTTTCCACCGGCCACGGAAATACGAGCGAAGTGTCGCTGCTCATTTTTCAGCCGTTCTTCACGGCAGCTTTGTATAGGGCAGCATATGTTCTGCCTCTCTCTGTGTCGTGTGAAATATAGCCACCGTGGGGCTTTTCTGACACCTCCACATCCCCGCACTGCAAATCACGAATCTGACTGAACCGGTGAATGTGCAGGTAGGTTACTGCACCTGTCAGAGGTTGTAGGCCTCGGCGTGATTAATCAGATATTATGATAAATATTTTTGTTTCTTTGAAAGACAGAAACAAAAATGTGCTTTTACACTGTTTGAATTTACCCGACTAATATGACTATACACTGACAATTTATCACAGCAAACACAGAACGTTCTCCTAACGTTAGTATTTGGTTCCTGTTTGGTTATTTCTTCGGGAACCAAATCATTCTAAGAACGTTCTTTTTATGCGACCAATAATGTTGACAGATGGTTGCAAGGTTTCTTTTGAGAAAACCTAAAAATAACTTCTATCACATATACGGTCAATAATGGGTACAGTTATTTTAGTAGATTTCTTCGTTTATTTGACCCAATTCATATAACCTGTATTTCTGGCGTTTGTGTTTTTAGGGAATGACAATACACACGCACCGGGGGAATAACTGATCCTGGGATCCAGCCTGCAGATCCGCAGTCTGTCGCTGTTTGGCCCTCGTCCAGCTCGGTATGGTGAACTTAAAGACACTGAGGCTCCAGACACGAGAAGATTACCTTTATACCTATATTCACATGGACCTTTTATTTTAATATACGCTTCATTTCCTTCCTTATAAATCTGCTTATCAGTTTTGTTATCTATAAAACACACGGGTCTGTACCTCGGTTTTACTTCAAAAAATGTATACTTATAGAGCCTAAACAGTATATTTTATACAAATAAAGGCGCTATATTGTGTTCAATCTAAGTTTATGCTGACGTAAGGAAAGAAATATGACATAAAAAATATTTTTTGTTTTGCCACACACAAAACGAGGTTCGTAAACCTGCTCAGATTTCGATTGCATTTGATTTTGAAACGGTCATGTTTTTATTTGCTTTGGGTTGAACATTGATTTCAGACGGGAACTGTATTTAATTAAACTTTATTTTACTGTACAAAACAGCTTGACAGTGTACAAATCGACACAAGACCAGTTTCAGTGCATTTAGTAATTTTTGCACCAAAGAAAAAAAAGTCTCGCAACGTTTTGGTGATTTAAACGAGAAAGCACAAATGCACCAGAAGTCCATCACTTTGCATAAATGATCCGTAACAAACATATTAAGGCAGGAACCAACGTGACATGTGTTAACTGTACAGAACAGAGACCCTCCGATTAGAAAATTTTACATGCTTAAAATGCGTTTTCTTTACAGACGTGATGCGAGATAGTGGCACCAGTAATAAATGGATAACTTTACATACGAGATGAGATGTACTCATAAACAATCTGTTGCATATAAACACATTGCCGTGTGCTATCTTCTTATATTACCCTTCAGGAAAAATATGCGCAGGTAAATATGATTTGTGTTAAAAATGGAGAGGACGCCCAAAAACACGACTGTCTATTTTCTAAACCTATATTACACAAACCGAAACGAGCTAATTATTCGGCCATTGATATCCCCCATAATTATTTTGTGTGTTTGAGAATTGCATTCATATATGTCTTAAACATATATCATTCTTTATTGGGGAAGAATGATTTCACTCATTGCCTTTTTTTGTCAAAGGTTTTAGAATTATTAGTTATTCGCGTTATTATTATTATTATTAAAATCATTTTTATGAGTAGACATGTGGATTTATTTTCCAGTACACAGTTTTAATACAGCCCTGCGTGAAACACAACCAAACTTTAGTAATTACAAAAGGACGGTTGACTTAACTGGAATAAATACATTTCCCAAAGAGTTCTCATGTTCACTTTTCATAAAAAAATGTGTGCACTAAAATCATTAACGTCACGTTTCCGGTCTTTATAATCACTAATATTTTTTTGCGGCTATCGTGATTGCATAGCACCCTTAGCAGTTATTGCTACTCGGTTTTACGGAATTCTCATCGCGAAGATTAATATGCATAATAAATAAATAAGTCAGAAATTTAATTTGCCTTTAGGGGTCAAACTTTTAGGCCTGTATAATCTTTTGAAAACACGTTGGTGGCTTTTATCCATCAAATACTACATTTGTCGCACATCTTAAAATAATGAAAAGCTAATTCAGTTAGGAACACTGTGCTTTCTGTAAGCACACTTTCCATTTAATTAAAACGGATAAATCATAAAACATCAGGTGACTCACACCCAAGACCCTACCCAGCGCAGAAAGAGGGCTGTATAAATAATACATGGGCGATTAAAAGTCCTGCCTTTCAGTCATTACCACCAAAGAACAACAGTCACCTTTGACTTTCTCTCATTAATTATGAAAAGTCGTATTTAATTCATCTTGCACCGGATAAAACTGGCTGCGGAGGTGAACGTCGTAGGGAAAATGAAGATCCGAGGAACCTCGCGCGCTCTGGCTGACGGAGGAGCGCGGCGGCACCGCGCAATAACGCGTGCCGTAGTGACAGCTCTTGCCGTACTCGATCGGATCTTCGTGCTTGACGGAAAATATCCCGTTAAAGTTAATCGGAGGGCTTACGGGAGCGTCGAACTGAGGGCTCGCGCGTTCCGGCGAGACGCTTTCGTAGAACGACTCGTAGGAGCTGCAGTAGTTGAACGGCCTGAAGGCTTTGACGGCTTCTATAGCGCTATTACCGTGTCCAGAGGGCGTCACCACACCGGGACTGTGGTACGTGGTGTACATAGAGTCATAAGGCGATCTACCCGAGAAGGACGCCTCGCCGTTGATTTGATCGGTGATGTAGTTCCTGGCGTTCAGCTGGAGACATCCAGCCACCAAATTGGTGGTGGGCTGTGAGAGGCCCTTGCAAAGGGTCTGAACAAAGGTTAAGAGGTCGGGCCTCTTTCCTGTGCTCAGAATCTCAGAAAGCGCCCAGATGTAGTTTTTGGCCAGCCGTAGAGTTTCGATCTTTGACAGTTTCTGGGTTTTGGAGTAGCAAGGAACCACTTTGCGCAGGCTGTCCAGAGCATTGTTCAGGCCGTGCATGCGGTTCCTCTCCCTGGCGTTGGCCTCCATGCGTCTCAGTTTGACCCTGTCGATCCGAGCTTTGGTCATTTTCTTTTTCCGAGGCCCTCTACGGCGAGGGAGACCGTTCTCGTCTTGTCCGTCCTCCCTTTCCTCGTCATCCTTCTCCGACTCGTCCTCCTCCATCAGGTGGGAGAGCGTCTCCTCCTTTTTGAACGGTTCTTGTTTGTTGACCTTCGTCTCACCGGCGCAGTCCCGTGAAAAATTCGCCCCAAATTGACTGTCTATTACGACGGGATCGTCGAACGGAAGAGTCAGCATTGTGCTGTTACTGCAGATGATGAGAAGATAACAGATCTCCTGAGTCATTCAGCAGAGATGAAAAAAAATCAAAATAATTAATGTAAAACATCAACAACACCTTTAACCTGACATGGAGCATAGCTATACAGTCTTAACAACCAATAAAAACGATGCTTCACATATGACATGCTTGACAGAATTCCACGAGTGACAGGAAATGACAGATTCTGTAATTAATGCCGTGAACATACATAAGATATATAAATGTAGAATAAATATATATGCTTAAGTCTATATGCTTAAATATATACACATAAGCCTATATAAACAAATACTGCAATGGAATGCAACAAAATCTCAAAATCACGCGCAAAAACAAGGCTTCACAATCCAAAATAAATCTAAAAAATGAACAGGCAAACAAAACAAATGTCTTTGCTTGCTCCAAAAATTAGTTCATTCTTACCTGGATTTGGACAGTGTCAGATGACGGTTTTCATATTTCCTGTTTTGAACTGATTTCCCGCTTGGTTTTTAGCAGGTGAACAGCCGTGCGTGTTTCTCACCTCCTCACTGCTCTCCTCGTCTCGCGCTAAGAGAACTGACACTGATGCCAACTGCCAGAGCTGGTACCCATGCCATCTGCTGCTGACGTCACGTGGCATGGGCCGGTCACATGACTCGGTCCCACGGGACCTGTATTCCTCCCCTGATCATCTGCCGTGCGCCCGGAGCTGCGTACCACTGCAAAACCACGACACAGCCTCAATAAAGAACCAAGCTCCAGCATTCACCATTAGAAGCTGATGGTTTGCATATGAAATCTCAGAGGCATGAAATGACCATCAAAACTGTTTTCTAGCCTCTGCTGTATGTTTAAAAAAAATAGCTCAAGATTTAAAGAAACTGTCATTTTACTTGTATGCAAACACAACAATAATGGGCGGAGCAACTAAACGGACGACAAAAGGGTTCTAAATTTTGGTGAGCTGCTCTGTAAAAACAGACGAGGAATGAAATGAGTCAGCGCTGGTGAATGACAGCAGATACAGAATGATTGATGGTTTTTGTTTGGCTGGTCAGTCTCTTCAAGGGCGTTTGCTAAACGACCGACTGTGACTTATCTGTCATCGCAACGGCCAGTTTTAGTTTCGCCTGTCACCTAAACGTAATGAAAAATAATACTTTGACCAAATCAATCACATAATAATGAAAAATGCTTTGAAAATATTACTACAAATCACTAGTTGTCAACATGGATTCAAAATTCATGAACAGTCGTCTTAATTCTGCTACTTGTGAAGGTAATACATGTTTTGTGTTTACACACACACGCGCATGCGCACACCGCCCACCCCAAACCCTCAAAGACAAACATCCACCTTCTCACACACTCTCACATCTAAATAGGGAGTTAAAGCTAATTATATTAAGCTAATTACAATGACTATAACTTTAGGCCGACCCTTACCCAAACTGTTAACTCTAAAAACATTTTGCAAAATGACCTTTGTTCCAAAGATGTTACTGAATGTCTCCAAAGAGACATGTCAGATTTATCTTAAACCTTAGCAATGTACTGCATGACCACACACACACACACACACACAAATTACAGTCTACTGACCTGAACGTCTCTGGTCTCCGCCTGCTTCTTCCAGCTGTAACTGTCCAGGGTTTGGCTCCTCCCACATTTAGAGCCGTCATCCACGTACTTAGTTCTCATTGAAAGCTCCCGCTGTTATTGATTCTCTCTCTCTCTCTCTCTCTGACACACACACACACATGCATTTATCATTTAAATCAACAGCTCTTTAAATGTTCCCCAAGTGCATTTATCCCTCTCTGAAGGGCGGCCACAAAAAGCTTAACACTATATAAATGACAAGCAACACCTTCCTGTTCCTGAACAAGATGAATTGCCGCTTTAAACATTTTAACCTGATGCTGACAGATGTTACTGCTCGTGTTAGCAGGAGAGATCAGACACAATGTGGGTAACTGTGCATCAGTCACCACTGAACAGGAGTGAGCAAGTGAAGTCTGCTCCAAGTTTTGTTGGGACAGTCAGATTAATATGGGATAGCACTTATCAGCACCCAGTTTGAGGTTCTAAGAACATTTCCCCAATGTTTCCCTCAAGTAAAAAAACCTTTAAAAAATGTTATTTTCAAAGTTCCAGAAACGTTCGAAACTAAATTCTGTTTTTAAAACGTTCCACCGACAACTTAAGAATGACGTTTGTGATATATGTCATATATATATATATATAATGTTAAAAAAACGTTTACTAACATTACCACAAAAGATTTAGATAACTTTAAGAGAACTTTCACAGAACGCTGGCCAATGTTCAAACAACCTTCCCTGTAAGCTTAAACATAAAGAACGCAGTATACAGATGCAGTTTGCTGACAGCGACGTCTCAGTCACGCCTGAGTGGCGTGTAC
>JAZGTJ010014759.1:0-13883 GCA_036877575.1 Botia almorhae
AGTGCAGGTAAAACTCCAACCCCCCAGATCAGACAGATGAGGATGTAGGTTCTTGATACTGTGCAGATCTGAGGGTGATGCAGTGGTTTGCAGATGGCAATGTAACGCTCGATGGCCATACCAGCCAAAGTCAGTGGAGTGTTCTTATGAGTTGCTGAGGCTATTATTAACAGTACAATACAGAACGGGACGGGTACATTTGTCCACGCATAAGCCATCACAAAAAGAACAACAGTTATTAAAACCATAAGCATGTCGTTCATAACCAGATGAATATATAATATATATCTCGGATCATTATAGAAAGTGGAACTTCTAAAAAATGTGACCACAAATATTCCATTGATGGAATTTATAATGATTCCAAGAAGAACAACAGTGAAATTTTGTGCAAATGTCTCTGCATATCTGTCTGGAGACTGAAGCATCGTGGAGTTCATCGCTTTTGTGAATCAGTAAAACCTTTATTGGTGTTCCTAATGTTTCTGTAAATTGTCCAAAACGAGGTCCAAACAAAGACAGAACGGACTCTGGCCCTGTGATATCCGATCTGAAAATAAAACAGAGAACATATAATGAATACATAAACTATGAATGGCATATAATAATAAATACAACATTTAAGAAAGAGAGAGAATTTACCTTCCCACTTTACCTCCAGGATTACTGTCAGTGAGCAGCAGAGATGATTAGAAACCTTTAAATACAGGAGAGAGTGAGTGAGAGAGTGAGTGAGAGAGCGAGAAACAGAGAAAGATTGATTATAGGTTGGCAATATTAAGGTGGAGCTTATATCAGAACATATTCTGTACATACAGTACAGTCTACTGTTTATAACTCAGAATTCTGCCCTCAATTCGGTTTCTGTGTCAGTGTCACACATGAGGCCCATTTCAAAAACAGGTCAAGAATCTCTTCACAAAGCTATCTGCAAATCTACCTGATTAAAATGCAAACCAATAAATCAATAACTTTATACAACCATGTTTACATGACATCAGAGGCTCCAAAATCCATGCTGCATTTTGAGCCCCCAGACCCCATGCCACACCTGCTCCCCCGGTCCACGGTCATGCCTGCTCCCCCAGACCCCATGCCACACCTGCTCCCCCAGACCCCATGCCACACCTGCTCCCCCAGACCCCATGCCACACCTGCTCCCCCAGACCCCATGCCACACCTGCTCCCCCGGTCCACGGTCATGCCTGCTCCCCTTCTGGTCCTCAGCCATGCCTGATTCCACCATTTGATTTAGTAGAATGTGCACCAGCACTTAGGTCCTGCGTCTGCTCATTACACCAGCAGTTATAGCCTCTTTAAAAACCTGACAGAGGTCCAGTTGTATGACCTGGACAGATAGACACGTGCTGGATGTTGTACTCGTTCACACACAGAATCAATGATTGTATATCATGTACTCATGGTTTTGGGTACAACATGTTACTGATCAGTTTAATTGTATTTTATACAATGTATTTACATGCTTATTTAATTTAAACTTCAGAAGTAATGTCCGAAATACATTATCATACGCACAGTTATGTTAACCGCAGAAATTATATTTACACTAAACATAAATGTTACTTATGAAATACATTAATTAAAGCTGCAATCCATAACTTTTGCCTCTCTAACTGCTTCAGTAAACACAAGCGTAAGCGAGCTTTAATATCACTAATTATCAGTTAATATCACACTCATCAGCACACCTGGTTACACTTGATTTTATTCATTTACTGTTTTCACACTTGCATACGATACAACTTCAGTAAATATCATCATTTTTGATCACATAAATAAGTACGTATAATAAGCTGCAGACTGAGCAGCTGATACAGTGACGTGATACAGTGATAAACTCTTTTACAATGAAATAAAAGACATTTACAGTCATAAACATCTTTATTTTACACACTGTGTTTTTTATTAGCCTTGTCTACAACAAAAGTACAACTTTATACGCTCCCGAAACTGGCTGTCTCTCAGCCCGTAGATCAGAGGGCTGAGCAGTCTTGGCAGAACATTTGACAGTAAAAACAGAACAAACAGAATTGTTGTTCGGCTCTGAGGAAAAAGCTCCACAAGTGTGGTGTTTACTAGGGGGCTGATGTACGACAGCATACAGAGCAGCAGCTGAATACCGTGCAGTAATATTGTGTTCCGGGCTTTCCCAGCAGACGCCCGGTCTGCACTAGCAGCGTGTGCCACTACAAGAACCTTGATGTAAGTGACGATCAGCGTCAGCCACACAAATGACAGATACACAACATTCACCAGAGTGTCTTTGACAGCGTGCTGCACAGTGTTGTAAACATACAGCATGTGGCATAACACAGCACTTGAGAAGAAGCTGACAGGTCGAGCTGATATTGTTATGAATATATCACTCAGAGCTGGTGCTGTGGACATCGTCCAGATCAGACAGACGAGGATGTAGGTTCTGCGCACCGTGCAGATCTGAGGGTGATGCAGTGGCTTGCAGATGGCAATGTAACGCTCCATGGCCATGCAGGCCAAATTTAGGGGAGTGTTTTTGGTGACTGTACTAATAAGAAATAGCAGGACACAACAGACAGAGACGTTGAAGAAACGCAAAATATACGTTGCCACTTGTAAGCCCACAGATACGGACAACATAATCATGTCATTAATAATCAAATGGATGTACAGAATGTATCTCGGGTCTCTATAGAAAACGTCAGTCTTGAAGAAAACCAGCACAAACGTTGCATTTATGTAGTTAATGGTTAAGCCAAGAGCTATACTGATGAAGTTCTTAATTACTGCATCGTTTAATTGATCCATGAGAATGGTGCTGTTCATTTCTATGATCCGGTAACCTGCAAGATTTATAATTGTTAGAGGTACACTTTCAATAATGCACACACATTACCGTGTTCATGGATGCATATGATGGACTCGTTTGGATATTTAAGTATTCAGCTAACCTTAAAAATGTTAATATAATGATAAATCTAAAGTAAATATTGCATACAATAAACAAGCATAATAGATACAGACAGTTAACACAGTGTAATACAGTGTATATGCATGAATGTCAATCTCTGCGTCTCAATACAAAAGACACTTATATTCTGAAAGATGAAGTTAAACCTCAGAGCACAGAAACTCACCAGCTCTTCCTCAGTCTGACCTGAGAGAAAGATCTGACAGCATTTATGGATGAGGAAACGTCTTTGTTATGATGATGTGAGATATCTCAAAAGACTGAACTGAACCACAGAGAGTTTGTGTCACATAAATGAGCTCATTTAAATGAGTGTGTTGATCAATGACGCAGTAAATATAATGTTTTTTGCTTTTATTAACTGAGACTGTTTCTGAATGTGGGTGAGTATTCATGCTGCTGTTATATTGATTATATAACACAATTAAATTGATTTGTTTCACCAAATATAGTTTGTGTGCATTCTCCTTCACGTGCACATGTGTGCATTAAAATATCTCTTGCACATAAACTTCCTTTACATACAGATACATTCATAATATACATCACACACATACTAATAAAAGATGAACAAAACGTCAGCCTGGCTTTTGAGAGTAGTGGCCGACTGGTTTAACTCTGTGCGCGCTGGAGATAAAATATCTGAGCCAGTACCTGCGAAACCTCTCATCTCGAAATCCGTAAATCATAGGACTAAGAAACCTTGGAATTATATAAACCAAGAGAAAATTAACATAACGGATCTCCAGGCTGTACATGGGAAACAGCTGTATGAGCGGAGCCTGCATGGAAGGAACGACAAACGCCAGCATGCACAGCAGCAGCTGAAAGCCGTGCAGCAGCACCGTGTTGCGCGCTTTCTTGGCGGACACGACGTCGGTGGACGCCGCCCGGGCCGTCAGCATGATCTTACAGTACGTGTAAAACAAAGTCAGGAAAACAAAAGAGAAATAGATGCTGTCGAAGACTAAGTTCTTGTAATAGATGGAGCGATCGCGGAACAGAAGCGAGTGATCGCAGAAAATCGAGGACTGGAAGAGCGCGGGCGACTCTTTGGCCACAGTGATGAAGAGGTCGGTGAGCGGCGGGGTGAACGCCAGCAGGACGATCACCCCGATGGTACATACGGTGCGTTTCACCGTGCAGATGTGACTGTGATGCAGCGGGAAGCAGATGGAGATGTAGCGCTCGAGGGCCATGCCGGCCAGGATGAGAGGCGTCGAGCGCGTGCTCGTCACCGCCGTCATGATCAGCGGACAGCAGGCCGACGCCAATATTTTGGAGAAGGCATAACTCACCTAGAAAGGGAAATTAAACGCCATATATTATAGAAATATAAGCATAAACAAAAAATAATATGATTCTGTAGGGAAACTATTGTGAATAACAAAGATAAAACATTCCATTCATTTATAAGCACTATTTCTAGTCATTATGCTCCTTAAAATGACTTTGGTTGGTATTAAAATGATTTTGATTTGAATAATCATGTGTATAAAGCAGATGAAGCACGTTTTTATCTTTAATATTTTGATCATTTATGTATTCATAACCACGAGCATATTTAAGATGACATTTTATTTTAATAACCTGCAACCTGCAAGTTTTGGTCAAGATTTAATTGTAGCACTGTTTACATCCTACAGCGGGTGCAAAAAAAACAAAACAATTTGAATACTTAAAAGACAAAACCTATGAATGTTGTTCATATGCAATATCCAGCCAAATATTTCTGTATTCATGTCATGTGACACTGACACATATTTACCTCAGCACTCATGCATTTCTGCCCTAAAGAGATAAAGAGATAGCTCACCCAAATTCTTCCATCGCTCCCTCATCCTCGTGTCATTCCATCTTCTGAGAAACACAAAAGAAGATGTTTTTGACTTCCCATTCACTTCCACTGCATGGACACAAACACTGAGACAAAATATCTTCTTTTGTGTTCCTCAGAAGATGGAATGACATGAGGATGAGGAAATGAAGGAAAAATGGTATTTTTTGGTGAACTATCCCTTTAAGTATTCAAACGCTTGTGGTGTCACTGTTTACCCATAATCCATCTCAGTACTAACCACATATAAAGCTGTGACCAGAGTGAGCTGGACGGCATCATTAATGACCATGCAGATAAACATGATATAACGTGGATCTTCATAGAAGAAGCTGTGCTTGCGGAAGGTTGACACCATGCTGCAGTTCAGGACACTGAGAGCCAGCCACACCAGCATGGCCATGATGTTTTTAGTGAGAGCAGCTGTGAAGCTGTCTCGAGGAACAGTGCTCTGAAGAAACAAACTGGAGTTTTCATAATAAAAGACAGAGAAGTTCATGCTCCACACCTGAGGTCATAAAGCAGATAATATAGGTACAGATATGGGTTACTTCACATTATATCATAATGACAAGAATATTCTTCATGAATCTGTAAGTTAAGTGGAGTCATATAAATACATGACAATGGTTTATTATAGTTCTCTGCAGATCTTTAAGCAAGTACATATCATCTACAATCATACACTGTAAACAACACAGTAAATAAACGGTAATATTCTGGCAGCTGAAGCGCCAAAAATATTTCAAAAATACAGAAACCATCTGTAAAATAAGAACAAAAACTAAAATAAAGTTTCAAGTGATACGATACATAAATATGACTTTCTATTGCTACAGTTAAACTGCCACTAATAATGCACCAAATACACTTAGTGATTGATTATGTACTGAAAGCAACACATTACACAAATCAGTATTATATAACATATCATTTCCTCTGTCCCTGACATACTGTATCCATGTGACACTATACTGTGTGTCAAATTCATACCCCTCATTAAAGCTTCCTGTGTCAAACCTCTTCTTACCCACAATGCCTCCTGCCCTGCCTGACAGTGCAGGTATAAGGTTGCTCTTATATGTACTCTGTATGTATGTTTTTGTAACGATTGCTGATTGGAGGACACACAGAAGATGCTGTCTGGGGACTTGTCATTTTACACCATTGCTGTGTGTGTCAGAAATGTTTACAGTGCTGTAAATAAACACAGAAGCTGTAATTGTGCTTAAAACACATTCTGTCCTTGTTGAATTGTTTTAGTTTGTCTTAATGTAGAAAGACCATTTCAGTGAAGACTTTGATACGTCACATTTTATGGTAATACAGTACACAAGGTACAGTACACCTCTTGCTTGTGTGGTATTGTTTTAATAATGCTGGAATGTCTTGATATTCATGCTAAGATCATGCTTGGGTGAGACATGTACATTTTACCCACAGCGACTTACACTGCATTCAAGCTATACATCTGATCAGTATGTGTGTTCCCTGGGAATCGAACCCATGACCCTTGTGCTGTTAACTTGCCTGTGCTTTACCAGCGGCCGGGTCACAGGAACTTGTTTATATTCAAGCTAAGATCATCGAGTGAGACATTTCTAAAAAGCTCTGAATCTGAATAACAACACATACAGAAAGTTCCTAAAACTAAAGCATCTTTTGTGAGACAAAAGCATCAATTTAGTACACAAACGATTATGATTACAGACTATTGGCACATTAATCTAAAGTGGTAAGAACTGCTTAGCTGTCCTCGTCTTTACATTCGACTTTTGTGTCTATGCTCGAGCGATTACACACAAAATATCTCTTCAGATATTTACGGAACTTTTTATCACGGACTCCATATATGATCGGACTCAGAAAGCGTGGGAGAATATAAACAATGAGATAGTTGGCAAAACGTATTTCAAGGATGTATCCCGGAAAGATGACATGCAGCACGGCCTCCACGCTGGGAGAGACGTACGACAGCATGCACATCAACAGCTGCAGGCCGTGGAGGAGGATGGTGTTGGTCGCGCGTTTGGCGGACGTGCGCTCGGTGGAGAGCGCGCGGGCCGTGCACATGATCCGCAGGTACGTGCCCAACAGCGTTAGAAAGACCAGCGAGAAGTAAATGCCGTCGAAGGCCTGCCGTTTATACAGCAGCACCGGGTCTTTAAACACATTAGGTCTGAGGCAGAAGACGGTGGATTGGAAGAAACTGAGCGGTTCCGTGGCCAAAGTCACGAACAGGTCCGTGATGTCAGGAACCACGGACACAAACCAAATAGCCCCTATGAGCGCGTACGCACGGCGCGCGGTGCAGATCTGCGCGTGGCGGAGGGGGTGACAGATGGCGATGTAGCGTTCAATGGCCATGCCGGCGAGATTTACAGGCGTGCTGCGGGTGGTAAACACAGCCACCAGGATAAAAAAACAACACACACCCACACTGATGGTGTACAGGGCGTAACTAACCACAAACAGTGCGATGGTTACTGTTAACTGCACCGCGTCGTTAATGACCATATGGATGAACAGAATATAACGAGGGTCCTCGTAGAAGACCTGATGTCTGAAGAAAGTGGCCACTAGGGTGCCGTTGATGTAGCTGAGAAGAAACCACACCAGGACCACAATGAAGTTCCTGAGGAAGGCCATGGAAAACGTGTCGCGCACGAGGAGTTGCTGAGCTCCTGTTGAATTCATGGTTCAGGGTCTGAATCAGAAGAAACAGCTTAAGTCAACAGTGAACTGAAAAGAGTGACTATATAGACTCATGTATTAGAGGAATATAACATATGAATATAAACATTCAACCGTTTATTTTTAAATGGTAAGATAGACAGTGAAGGTCAAATACTGTCTTGAGTATTAAACATACAGACTCTACCAGTACTGTTTAAAAACATCAGAACAATGTAGTTTTGATCTCTTTAACTCTTTTACTGCATATTTCTCATTCCATTTGTCGTCTTGTATTTTTTAATTGGTTTATTTTCTAAAATGTAGAAAATAGGATTATTAAAGAATATGTGTTCTCAAACCTTTAGTGTACCGCTAATCGTAACTAACTCAAATAACACCTTTGACTAAACCAGTTACTGCAGCCCTTTACCGGTTAACTGGCAAAACATTTTTTACAGAATAGTTACAAAGTTAATCATTTTGTTAATTAGAGAGGGCACTTTCTGGTCCTGACATAACATAAACAATATTAAACAATATAACAATAATAATAAACAAAGAAACCATATAAATAGACATAAACATACAGTAAATCACTCTATACTAATGTATAGATAAATATACATTGAAAATAAAGCATTACAAACATTCCATCATCTGAAGTCAAAGACATTGTCATTGGACAGATTTTCAGATCAAGCTCATAATTCATATCATACAGCACATCATCCAGAGAGAGTAAAGACTGAAGAGAAACAGAGGTCTGACCTCAGCACTTAATGCAGTTTACAGTGTGTGTGTACAGTTTACAGTATGTGTGTACAGTTTACAGTATGTGTGTACAGCATCCGTTCTCACAGAGATGAAACGCTTTAAATGTTCTGTAAAACACTCTGATTGGTGAGGACACGAGTCATGATGTCACAAATCACAGGGGCAAATCAAAAAAATTGGACTGGTGTTATTTCGAAACTGTACAGATGACGATGTTGATTCAGAAACAAATGTTAATCATTTAAATATAAATAAATTCAAAATGATTTTCAACATTTTAAAGGGCCCATCTAAGTGGGTTGAGGAGGGAGGACAATCACTATACATATATATATATATATATATTATATGTGTATATACATGTATAGTGTATGTATATAATAAAAATGAAGAGTCTTTAAAATCGTGTATAATATATAATGTTAATATTTTGTTGGAGTCCTATACAACAGAACGTGTGGGCCACACAGAGATCTGATCTCACTGTTACTAATGATTTAAACTGAGACACTTGACACTTACCTGTGAAACTGCATTAAACTGTGCAAGTGTACAAAAGACTAAAGCTGTTTACACACACAGAAAAAATGATGATGATCAGATTGAGTTATTAGAAGCTCATTCATAAATAACATCTTTTCATGGCATCAGTTTTAAAAGACTCAAACCACAACTGATATCAGAGGCGCAGTCTTTATTTCAGATAAAAGTCTTTATTTCAGATAAAAGATGATGTTGTTTTGATGTTGTTACTCAGCTGACAAACATAGTTTGTCATTAGTTCATTTCTGACACTTGACTTTTTTACACGTTTCCAAGTTCACAATTCAGGTTCAACCAACGTTTACATGATATTTTGATTTCAAGTCTATAACTTGATACAAGAAGTTTCATTTTTTTCTCAGTTCCTGTCGGATTTGATTTTTCTCTTTACTTTACACATCGTACACAGTAAATGTCTTTTCATGTATTTACAAAACGTTCGATCTCTCACTCCATATACAAAGGGACTGATAAACCTGGGCAAAATCTGTATTATTAAATAAGTGGCAAATCTCATCTCTAGAATGAACATGGGAAAGGTATGCTGGAGCAGTCGGTCAAGGAAGGGCCCGATGAATGTAAGCATACACATCATCAGCTGTATGCCGTGCAGGATGATGGTACTCCGAGCTTTGTGAGTGTCTGAGTTTACACCCTTCGCAACAAACAAGATCTTTAAATAAGTGAAGGCGATGACGAGCCACACGCCGGACAGGTATGTGATGTACACCACGTTCCTCTTGTCTATCATGAGTGGAGTATTAAACAGATTATCTCTGTAGCAGAAGATGGTGCTGTAGAAAAACATCACAGGCTGCGAGGCTAAAAGTATAAACAGTTCCGGCAGAACCTGCATGGCACTCAAAAGCCAGATTAGTCCAATGAGAATGTGCGTTTTACGTACGGTACAGATCTGAGTGTGGCGCAGGGGGTTGCAGATGGCGATGTAACGCTCTATTGCCATGCAGGCGAGGTTGAGTGGCGTGTTGAGTGTGGTGAATATGACAGTCATCATTAACACACAGCAAAACGAGACGTTGATAGTGAACACAATGTAGCTCAACACATGCAGAAGGCCGGCGATGGTGAGCTGGATGATGTCATTCAGCACCATGTGGATGAAGAGGATGTATCGAGGGTTTGCAGTGAAAATCTCGTGCTTCATGAAGGTGTGGACCAGCGTGCCGTTGATGTAGTTGATGGAGATGCACAAACCCACCACAATCACGTTCTTGGTCACGGCCACACCAAAGCTGTCCCGCAAAATCTTGTTTTGTGTTACGTTACTGTCCAGTGAAAGGTTCATCTTTATTATCAGATGATAACATCAAACTGATTAAAGAGTTACAGAGTTTGATCCTCTCCACGATACCTTTGCTGTCTGGTGTGACAGAGGAGCACCAGAGATCTTAAACTACTACATGCTTTTATACCATGTGATACGAGTTCTGGGAATGATCAACCTCCTCATGAAGAACCAGACAGAACGAGTGACATCAGAGTCACATGTCCAGATATCAAATTCAACATTACTGTAAAAGACTGATCTTAGCAACAGTTTGAGGCTAAGTAGCTTCCCTGCAGACTACAACTTTATTACATAGTAAGATCGTTTCCGTAACGTTTTGATGAAGCAACAAAAACTTTAAAAAATGTATTTTAAATGTTCTGGGAACATTGTAATAATGGTAATATTTGTTATATGAACATTATTTAAACATGTTTTTAATTTTGTAACATTTTAAAAACATTCCACTATCAACGTGACGCATAACGTTAAAAAACTTTATTAACATTCCTGCAAGAACATTTTTGATCATTTTGAGAGAATGTTTAGAGAACGCTAGCCAACGTTATGAGAATGCTTCCTGTTAGCTGGGGTATTGTGTGGTGGATTTCAGGGGGCAGAAGACCCTCATGAACCTAATAAGCATCAAGGGTCATTATTTAGGTGCCAGTTTGGGTGAAAACTGATCCTGCTGCTATAATTAACCAAACACCATCTTACAATCTCAGTTTTGTGCAGCATTCAATTTCCACTGAAATCCAGTTTATTTTTTAGTGCACTGAAGAGCTGCAGGCCTTCACTCTGATGGGTATACAGCACAGGTACACGACTTATAGAAAATGATGAAGACTAGCTATAATAAAATCTACAAGAGGCCAGTTTTCATATTTCTGCTTATGATGTTTGTCTTTTTGACTCTATTATAACCAGCTTTGGCCAAAAACGTTTGTTATTTTTATTGTCAAATGATCACATTTTAGTAAAAGGGGATAAAGTAAACAGGGTAATCAGGCTGTAAATTTATCATCTTCATACAATTGTCATGTCACCATTCAATAAAAACATTCAATAAAAAACATACAGCCTCCAGCGTCCCTGGAAAATCTTGACCTTTAATCCGACGTGTGTTTGTGTTCCAAAGAGAAGATAATGAGTCACAACAGACGTCTTTGTGATGACATCGAATCATTTGTTTTGTGTTGTGAGTCACAGTACAGAATGTTTGCTCTCATTAACCTGTTTCCTAATGCTAGCGGGAATCTTTGACCTTTCACAGCCTCCACTGAGTGTTGAGCGAGACAGTGAGGCAGCCCGTGGGCTTTCATCTGCTGACAAAGACTGTGTGTTATTTAGGAGCTGTGTGTTACTCTGGTATCCAGAGGGGTCGTTAGAATGTCTGTTGAGACGCAGAAAGTTCAAGGAGCATGATAAGAGACTTTCTCTTTGTTGTTTAAAGGTCTTTCAGCATCAAGAGAGATTTTGTTTTGAGATGTTGGTGATGCAGGTCTCCTGCTTTTGGATGATGCAAATCTTTATTAAAGATTGGTAAGTTTGGCAAGAAACTTTGACAGACTGAATTTAGATATTTAGTGTTTATGCTTCATCACAATGACAGCAGTCTGAAAATCAGCTTTATTTTACAAAAGAAAGAATACAGACATGCTGTGAATGTTTTTAAAAAAAGAGTGGAAATATCAGGAAATATCCAAAAGAATTCACATATAATATACCTTTTCTGCAAATGTTTGTAAAAACAAAGAACCTGAGGACACAGAACTCTGAGGTGTCTGAACTGATTCTGCATGTTCCACATGCCATAAATACTGTTTTCTTAAAGGGAAAGTTCACCCCAAAAATGTTCCATCATTTCCTCATGTCATTCCAAACCTGTATGACATTTATCATCTGTGGAACACAAAGGAAGATATTTTGAGAAATGTCTCAGTGGTTTTGTGTTTGCACAATGGAAGTCAATGGGTGCCACTGTTCACCATTCACAATTTTCACTTTTGGGGAACTATCCCTTTAACAGTCACGTGAACATACAGTGTCACCCTGTTTCCTTTTAAATGTTACATGAGTGTTAACACGTCTGTTTTGCAGTCCAGTTAAACAATCAACAAATATCTCATATTCAACATTGACTGGCAACATCTTTGCCCATGTTTGCCACTAATTGTTATTTTGTAACATATTATTTGTACATAAAGGGAAATGTCATCATTTAACTGTAACAATAGAATGTTTTGTGCTGCGGTTTCCACATGCCAACAGTGTGCATGCGTCTGCGCCACTGCAAAACCAAACATGATGCCAATACAACGAAGATGATACTGTTTCAGAGTGGCAACAATGTAACACTTCTCCTTTTAGTGTGTAAATGCTAATTTGTCATAAATACATCCCTCTCTATAAACCATACAAATCATGTTTTAACAGGAACAATCAATCATGTCAGAAATGGCACAGAAATGTTGGCCTGGTGTCTCAGGTGTTTACACCTGGAGATCTTTGGTTTGGTTGTGGTAATAGAACCTCAGATCCTCCTCGATGCTCTTGTGTGATGTTTCATTTTCTCGTCAGCAGCTGGTTCTCCAGAACCTCCAACCGTTTGGTCACAGCTGACAGTAGAAAAAGGTTAAGAAATTCTCTTCATGTCATTTAGGTCAATATAACTGAATGCATGTCTCTGATGTAGCAGCTTTCCATCCTGGCTAATCATTTTAGGTTGTAGGAACGCTTCCCTAACGTTTCCATTAAGTAACAGAAGCATTGAAAATGTTATTTGAATGTGTTTAGATGATGTATTAATGTTATTGCGTGGTTATAAGAACGTTATTCAAATATTTTTTGATTTTGTAAGTTTTTAACGTAAGAAAAACCTCTTTGTCTTCTGTTGCCAGGATCTGCTCCTCAGCTACGACAGAGGAAGTGTACAGTGCCTCTCTGTTCAGAACAAAACACATCTGTAATCTTATGCATTTCTAGTTAAATGGATGACATGCACACATCCAGTTCAGGAACATCTGCAGTGCAGTGTACAGAGGATCGTTTGAGCTGTAATGATTCTGTGTGAGAGATTGACAACAAAGAGCCATTGAAGGCTGCGCTGTGGTTTATGTCTGGAACAGATCAGAGCAGCTCTCTCTCTCTCTCTCTCTCTCTCTCTCTCTCTCCACACAGGGCTTCTGTTCAAGCTCTTCTGTGGTAAGAATGAGTCTGTGTAATAATGTGTGCATCCCTTGCCAACGTGTACACATGCAATGAAAACATGATGTGATATTTATGTTGAATCAACGTTTGCTGCCAACTTGTCTGTCTCATGTGCCACACACACACAGCTCTGTCATATTCAAGTAGTCTCAGCGAACAATTTTAGGCTGTAAGAACGTTCCCCTTACATTTTCATTAAGTAACGCAGCTGCAGGAACGAGGCCTCAGGCTAGTGTATGAGGCAGAAGGACACAGAGTCTCAAACACTGTGTTGCTGGTGGTCAACCCTCTTAAGGGTGTACTCACACTAGGCAATTTGAACCGTGCCCGAGTGCGTTTGACCACCAAAGCGCGGTTCGTTTGACTAGTGTGAGTGCTCCGAACCATGCCCGGGCGCGGCTCATTTAGCCGTCCCTGGCCCGCTTGGAGGAGGTGGGCCAGAGCACGGTTCAGTTGGACTCGGGCGCGGTTCGCATGTAGTGTGAGCGCTAACCGTGCTAGAGCACGGAACAGGGCGCTTGACGTCACGTTTTGCGACGATTTGGTGAAACTTTTCGTGCCACAAAGGCGATAGATCTGTTTAA